>MJUU01035028.1:44768-66157 GCA_002080025.1 Modiolus philippinarum
TTTTTTTTTACAAAATCTTCAGTTTGTCTTACCTTCTACACTCAAAAACTCAATAATCATACAATAATGTTTGAGAAATGTTACTGTTTACTGAAAAGCCATGCCCATAGATAATTCCAATGAGAACATTTTGTTAATTCAACCAAATTTATTTTTCAGGCCAAATAAGGCCCTTATCGCCCCTTCTCCTTTCCGTTCGGAATTGTGTAAATCTGCTCCATAAGAACATCAAAAAAATTATGTGCATTTATTGAACGAGCTGAATATTCTGGGGGCAAATAAGCTACACGAACAAAGAAGCAATTAAATGGCTTTCCTAATTCAGTGAATTTAATCCAAAGAATTCCATCTTCAGATTCATTTTCTTTCTCCACTTTAAATGTAGACATCAATTCTTTTTTAACTAAGATTCCTACACCTCCTGATCCTGTTTTTGCACGAATATGTATATGTTTTCGATTATTTCCAAACCATTTATAATTATCTATATCTATTACATTTTCATTTACTAAATGGGACTCTTGTATGCCCACAAGATGCAAATCTAAACTATTTATACATGATGCTAATATGTTATTTTTATCACTATTTACACTGCGGCTCCATCCATTTATATTCCAAAACCCGCATTTGTACTAATAGCGCCCTCTTCTGGTATTTTGATTTCGCCCACGTACATGACCTTTACCTCTTGTCGGCTTACGTCCGTAATTTTGTTGACGGTTAGAACTACCAGCACATTTTGCATATTTTCACTCAGCACTTGACTAGGCGTATTTTCATTCGACAAGTTAATTTTATATGTATCAGATTGATTTACTTTCTTTTTTGGTAATCCTTCCAGCTACAGTTTTATAGTCTTTTTCCTTCTCCATGGCTTTAAGCAAAGCTCTATTATTATAATCAGCAATTTTTTTTTTCTCTAGGCATATAGTTTTCAATAAACACATTTTTGTATTTTAATGAGTCCTTCAAAGCCCTCTTTGATTTTAAAATCTGTCTTTTATCTTGTAAACTATCTAATTCAACAAAAATAATACCAGCCTTACCATTTTCTTCACTATTATTCTGATTTGTTTTACGTGACACACTTTTAATATTTATGTTCTTTAATTTTACCAAAATTACATTACATCATAAAGTTAATAAAATTTTACTTATATAATTATTATGGCTTTAAAAAACATATTCATCCTTTTTTGAAAAGTTTAAGTTATCTAAGATTCTTCTAAAGTATTTTTTTCAATAGCTTGTTATCAAGCTTATGCTCAACTGTTCATTTTCTTTATTCTCTAACAAACAAATGAAATATATTGATTTCATTACTTTTCTGTTCTGAAACATAATATGCTTTTTAAATATTAAAAGCTAACACAGTTAAGAAATGATCAAAATGTTTATTACCAAAGACTAAATGTTTTAAAGAAACTTTTATTTCAAAATTGTCTTTTTAAAAAATATTTTCTATTCGTACACAAAAATTCCTCAATTGCTTACACAATATAAAAAAGTGTTCACAATCCTCTTCAATTTAACAACAATTACAAAGTCTATTTTCTGATATTTTCCACCTGAAAAGTAATGACTTATTTTGTAATATATACTGCAATAGATTCCATCGAAATATTTTTAATCGGTTTTCTGTTAAAAATTCAAATATAAATTCATTTCCCCATATTACCTGTTTTCTCACTTCCTTAAAGTTAAACGGATTTTCAGACTTCTATCCAAAATTTTAAAATGTCTTTATAAGAATCAAGCATATCTTTGTATGCTTGCATCGAATCAATGTTTGAATAATTTATATTCATTTGAAATATAAGCCAATTCTGTCCAAATTTATCAAAATATTTTCTGGGAATTAATTTCCAATTTGCTACCGATCTTTGAACTAAACGTGCAATCCAAGATAACTTTAAAGATTAAAAATATCTGTGAATATCAATCATTTGAAGACCCCCTTTGTTGTATTCTCCTACCATCGTCTGTCGTTTGACTTTATCCCGTTTTCTACCCCAAATAAACTTAAAACATTGTGATTCTACTTCTTGTATATATTTATTTGGTACGCTTACTACACTTGCTAAAAAGGTAAATTTTGGAGTTATCAAAGCTTTTATAATTAGAATTTTTCCTAAAATAGTCAAATTTCTCTTCTCCCATTGTTTAAAAAGCCCTTTCATATCCTCAACCTTTTCTATCCCAGTTTAGACTTTCACATTCTTTTTTTTATAATTCCCAACATAAATACCTAAAACTTTAACAGGATTTTCCGCCCAGTGTATATTTTCTACCTTATCCTTACAATGTTTCAATTTTCCAACCCATATACCCTCTGTTTTAATTTTGTTCAAAATAAGACCTGAAATCGTTCCAAATGTTTCTATTTCGTTTAGTGCTACTGATATTTCTGCTTTTGAACAAAAAAATAAAGTGGCATCATCAGCTAGTTGAGATATTTTCAATGTACGTGTAACTCCATCAAACTTGATTTAAATTCCTTTAAAATATTTACTTGATCTAAGTCTCAAAGCCATAATTTCTACTGAAATAACAAATAAAAGCGCAGATAAAGACATTCTTGTTTAATACCTCCAATATTTTGAAAAATTTCGGAAATCCACCCATTGTTTGCCACACATGTTTGCACATTACTATACATAGGGGAGGGTTTGGATCCAAAAAAAAACGAGTTTAACCCCACCGCAATTTTTGCGCCTGGCCCAAGTCAGGAATATGTTGGTCATTGGCTTGTCCTTGTCTTCTTATAAAATTTTAGTTTCTTGATTTTTGGGTTATTGGATGTCGTTTGTTTCCATTGATTTATTCACTTTTGTACCTTTTCGGGCCATTTAGGGCTTACTATATGGTGTTAGGTTCCTCACTGTGTTGAAGCCCATATGGTGACCCTAGATGTTTTTTTTGATCGTTTTAACCTGGATATGGGATGTTGTCTCCTTGACATTTACCCATTTCCTTTCTTTTTCATATAGTTTCTACCCATCTGATAAAAGAGTTCTCAAAGCCAAGTCTTCATGTCAAGCATTTCTCAAATCCAAATCTTTCGCATTCCTCACATATGGAGTCATTTTTTCAATTGTGTCAATGAGGATTTTTGTTCTTTTGAAATCCTCGCTACTTGGACTCAAGATTCTTCTTAGTTGCTCAGGGGAAAAAGTAGATTTTTACTGAGGTAACTCTTGTTTCCTCTCAGATGTTTGTAGAACGATTGTTTTGACCCACCTACGTATTGGAAGGTTATAAACGCAACACTGATTCACTTTGTGAAGTCATATTTTTCTTTGTTTATGTGTCATAATTCCTTTCATCTCTTTGGGCATGAATTGTGCTCCTCCACCCGAAGACTTCATATACTCTTACGAGACTGAAATTCCTCAGACACTTACAAATGCTCATAAAATAAAAAAATGCCAGATCCTTCCACCTCACTTATAGTAACATTGATTTTATTCTTTTCGTCAATAGGGTCTGTAAGTCTCGTTTAATTTTTGAATGTTCCGGCCACAAAGAATGTACCATGAAGTTTGTCACAATTATATATATGACGTTCTTAACAAAAAAATTAACATCACGATTCGAAAGCTTCATATTTTGGCGGGAAACGTTTTCGAATTTCAATTTTATTGCGAATTCTCAGTATCACATGCCACGCGTGGAGCAGATCATGCTTACCCTTCCGGAGCACCCGATGATACCTCAGTTTTTGTAGGGGTTCACACTGCTAGTGCTTTAGTTATGTGGCGTTCTTGTTCATTTTCGTTTGCCGATGTATTATACAGACCCTATAACGTGTCTTTTGCTCAATGCATTCCAGCAATATATCTTATTAGATATTGCTATTACCGCCATTTCCATATATTNTATAGTTCATAGTTATGATTGAATTTCGACTACGACAATGAACAAACAAAGCTCATTGTTGAAGGGGTCATGGTGACTTCCAAATGAAGAACAACAATGAAAACGGGATAGAGAAAGGGGAGGTTTGGGTACCCATAAACCGGTTTAACCCTACCGCTAGCTCTTGCTAGTGCCGGTACCAAGTCCGGCTATCCCGAGTTCCTATCGTTGTCCATGTTTGTCTTTTGTCAATTTATTGTTTTTCTTGTGCGGTTCCCTGGTGGATTGTGCCATGTGATTGTGGTTTTCGGCCATTGTAGGTGTTTCCTGTTATCTTTCTTATATTAATTGTTCGCGTGCTTGGCTTTCCTATGTATTTGTAGACGCTTTGTCTCGTGTGCATTTACTCCATATCCTTTCACTGTTTATTTATACGAAGTAAATGTAAAAACATCGTAAGATTTAGAAATAGAACAATGCATTTTAAAATAAGCATATCTGAAGTAAAGTTAATGACGTCCCCTAGCACTGGTTTGGGCAGAATATATTTGAAAGATGTCGATCAACACAACATCTGCAGTCATTTTCAATTCTTATAATCAGGCATTCGGGATTGTCAGTAAACATGACTAATAAATCTCACAAACCCTAGATTTTTAGCCCGACAAAGCAACTCAAAGACAGTATAACAAATAAACGAATTCAGGATACTCATCAAATTTATTGTAAGAGAACGTTTAAAATTAAGGTGTTACGGGGGTCTAAAATTCTGTCAGAATGTTCTTATTTTTTCATGATTTACCCTTTGTTATTACAGCATACAAAAAATAAAATAAAAATAAGGGGTCACCGGCCATATAAGAATGAAATATGAAATGTGAAAATTTGCTATTTTGGTTGAAATAATAGGGAAAATTAGTAAATTTTAACAAAACTTTTAATTATTTTAGTTACATCAGATAGATTTTCTTAAAACTTGGTGAATTAATAGCTTATATACTGTCCTTCAATTTCCATGAAAAAAATTTGGGGGTCACCCCACTTATTTTTGAATAAATCGCAAAAAACTCATTTTTTCTTTTTTTTTCTATACAAATTATCTCCCCTTAATGGAACAGGAGTTAGCTGGAAGGTTCAATATTTTGCATGGTTACTAAATTTCATCAAATTTAACTATTATAAGACATTGAAAATGGTTTTGGCAACGTTCCCATAGTAAATTCCATTTTAAGTCACATGCGCAAGAATGATGCGCAATTTTAAACTCCCGTACTACCTTAAATAGAGAAAAAAAATAATCGTTTTATTTTTTAGAAAATTAGAAGGCAAACATTTAAATTTTGATAGAGCATTTATATGAAAAATTCTCTCATGAACAGATAAATCATTACTACAGAAATACAGAGAGTATACATTCTAAGCACGAAGAATCTTTTTACGGACTCCGCACTACCCGAGAGACAAACTCTTTCGAAGTTGAACAATAAAGAGATATAGACAACTGACTAACCATTTAATGTTTGGTTTAAATCTTATTCACCAAACCATTGTTTTATTCCTGAATTTACAGCATATGCATCGTCTACGCGAAACATATTCCTTTAAACAACATATGTAATAACGAGTTATATGGCTTTACAGGGACAACAATCAGAAACTCTCGAAATATGCCCAAACTTGTAATCAGCAAAGAACGCACATTGACGGGTTGGAAAAAAGTCTGCAGTGAGTGTTAAATAAAACGAATATAGAAACATCACAATTAATTTACTTTGACATGGTGAAAAATTATATATTTTTCAAAGCAGTTGTTGAAAATACTATGATGTATAAGTATTGGCTAGAGACATAAGGATCTGGCTCCAAGTCGAGATTGTAAAATTTCATTACATCTCAAATATTTCGTTGGTAGTATGCAACATAGCTCTTACAAATTTAAAAAACAAAAGCTTCCAATTTTGTTTGGGAAACTTTCACTTTTACGAAACAACGGCAGTAGATTACCGAAGGGACAAAGGATTGGTAAGTACAAAAATCGAAGTCAAAAGGCATGGAAAAAACGAGAACACGGAAAGCAATGACGTTAGATAGCTACAAAACACAGAAATGGAATCATAAGATTCAATACCAAGACATTCAAAGGGTAAAATTCAATGGAACTAAGAGTGAAATCTGATGCCTCGGAAGGGTAAGCATGTCTCTGTTGACAGTACCCGTCATACTATTGGTGAATCAATCTACGAAAATGTCAAAATCGCTATAGTCAAATCCGGGAAGACGTGAATATAGCTGAAAATGTCCGCTTTTGCTTTGGACACCAGTACCTCATATATTTCGATGATGTTATGATGACGCCCATAGAATTTCTTGAGGGATGAAATGAACATAGGCTGAAAAAATCACAGCATTTGAAGACAGTGTTTCTGATCTATTAAAAAATCACTGTACACACTATTTACTCGACAGTAACAAATCAGCTGTGAAATGTACACTCAATAGGCTGAAGAGGTAGGTATATTGCTGCAAAGAAATAGAAAGTTCACGATTGGGAGTTAAAATCATCACGCTTGTCATATAGTTTAGATTTCAAACGATCAATCTTCGTCAAAATACAACAGATCTAGATACGAAGCTGGAGTAAGTGTATTACTCGTCTCTTTAATTGCAAGCTCATTAGAATAGATCTGATGTAAATATTCCTTAGTTTTGGATTATTCATAGAAAGTACATCGTCTATGTAGCGTAAGCTGAAATTAAAGAACTGGGCTATATGATTTTGTTTTCTTTGTGCAAGCCCTTGTAAAACTTGGCCTCATACGAGTAAAGAAAGGGTGAACTAAAAGTGGCGCAAAGTTAGTTCCCATAGGAATTCGTGTTGTCTGTTGGAAAACACGACATCCGAATTCGACTAAAATATATTGTTGATCAAAAATACTAACAGCAGTCTCAGTATACTTCTTATTTGAATCACTGTGATTCTTTACAAAATATGTAAAGAATCCTTTCTCGACTCCTTAAAAGGTAAATCTGCCTTCTTCATTTTTAGTGCAGAATAATTGATGGATTAGATGTGCACTTACTGTTTTCAATTTATTGTGTGGAAGGATTATAGAAAGAGTAGACAATTCAAAAAGTTTGAATGCTATCGAAGTTATGAAATTGGAATTTTAAGTATAGTTGTATAAATGGGTTTACAGTTCACTCCATTATTCACTTAGTTATTTGGAAATAAAAACATCAGTGTTTTAAACACAAATGAAATACCATGTCCACTAATCTATTTACTTGGCGAAATATAACAGAATTTTTTATGAGTACTGATTAACTGTCCATTCAAAGACAGTCTAATTGTGTATACCTGGTAATAAATAAAATATTGCTTAAAACACATTAAGAGTAGAAAAGGGAGTTCTTAATTGCTGTTGAGTAGCTACCCAACAACATTCCAATAGAAAGGGAGGGTTGTCATAAGACTAGTTAAATTCACAGTAACTTCGGTATTTAGTTATTTGTTACCACTGGGTGATGCCACTGCTGGTGGACTGTTAGTCCCCGAGGGGAATCACCAACCCATGCCCAGAAGTCAGTACTTCGGTGCTGACCCGTAAACCGATTCTATTTGATACATGTACCATTTTAGTATATTTTGTTGAAAACTAAGGAGTATCTCCCTCACGCAAAGCTCTGTCCGATTACTTTTCGATCATATTGGTTATTTGATCTCTATCAGTTTTTAAACATCTTTGAGTTTATGGTTTTCCAAACGTTAAGATTTTATCTGTACTGAAGAGACATAAGTTATGCAGAAATAAAATTCACAGTAACTTCGGTATTTAGTTATTTTTTTTAATAGGTCGATGACTCTGCCGGTGGACTGTTAGTCCCCGAAGATATTCACCAGCCAAGTAGTTAGTACTTCGGTACTGACCCGAAAGCCGATTTTTCATGGACCCTTTTAGTAAATTTTGTTGAAAACCAAGGAGTATCTCCCTCACGCAAAGCTCTGCCCTTAGCTGATTTTGGCTTTACTTTTGGATCTTGTTGGTTATTTGATCTCTATCAGTTTTCAAACATCTTTGATTTTATCGTTTTCCAAGTGTTTATATTTTATCTGCACTGAAGAGACATAAGTTGTCGAAATGTGCATATGCAGAAATTAAATTCACAGTAACTTCGGTATTAATTTATTTGTTACCACTGGGTCGATTCCTCTGCTGGTGGACTGTTAGTCACGAAGGTATTCACCAGCCTTGTAGTTAGTACTTCGGTGCTGACCCGAAAGCTGATTCCATTTGGAACCTTGCAATAACTAAATTTTAGTAAATTAGTATCTCTCTCACGCAAAGCTCTGTCCTTAGGTGATTTTGGCTTTACTTCTTGATCATATTAGTTATTTGATTTTATGGTTTTCCAAACGTTTAAATTTTATCTGTCTAAATGCGCATATGCAGAAATTAAATTCACAGTAACTTCGATATTTAGTTATTTTAAACCAGCGTTTATTTTGAAATGTCTGTACGAAGTGAGGACTATCGAGGTTTACAACTTTCCGGTTTTTTGCACTTGTCTCTTTGTCCTTTTAATTTCGCTCTTGACAATCTGTTGGTAATTTTGTTATTACCCCAATTATAATGATATAGTTTATTAGATGGTAAAACATATCACTTCCTACAGATGTGTGATAATTACCTCTTACTTAAACCCCTACCAGCTATTTATATCGCCATCGTTACTGTCGGAGATTTTTCATTTTAAGTTCAACATCAGTTAAAAATTATATTTTAAACAATGAAATTCCGATATTTTGAAAAACTACAGAAAGCTACTACAGATATACGTATTTAGTAAAATATAGTTACACTCAGATTTAATATTTTAGGAAAATCTTTTAATTATAGATATTTTAATTCAGTGCTAAAAGAATTATATTCTGTGAAGTACTAGGAGAGACTCGAAATAAAATAATTATAATTCAGTAATCTATATAGAATGCTTTTACTAAGAAACATAAAAGCACTGTTGTGACAAGAATTTAAATTTGGAGTTTTTCCTGTGCCCCGAATTGAATAAATAAACCTTATCATAGACAAATAAGTGAGTACCGAACCGTCAGTCTAAAACGAACAATCAAAGAACAATGGCAACATCGGTAAAACAAAGAAATAATGACATAATATGAGATACCTCACTACTAAATTAATTCAGAACCGAACCGTCAATCTAAAATGAATAATGCAAGTTAAATGGCAACATCGAAAACAGCAAAGAAACGGAGGCACAACATGAGGACGGCACAGAAAAGAAAAATTGAGACACACACATATACAAAAATGAACAACACGGACCAAAGTAAAACAATGGGTGAGATCAGGTACACAATAAAGTGAACATCTCCGGCTTCTTATAAGACACCCGCCGTGTGGAACATGTCAACTCAGGTAGTAAAGTCAAATCCGGTAGGGGAAAAACTAACTTTAGTGGAAAAGAGAAATAACTGTTGTCATCTGGGAAACAGATATCCCATAGCGGTCCACAAAATCGTTGTGTCGCCGGTAAAACGTATGTAGTGATGATTTCAAATTATGGGTAACACTAGCCTATTTGTAAGCAACCGAGCTCTGTCAATGTAGTCACTCTATCGACCTCAGGTCCTAGCGAATGTGTTAGGAAAATTAATGTAAACTCCATATAGCGGTGCTTTTTGAATGTTGCTACTGAGAAAAGGGAAGTTGACTATAGGAAAAGTGAAATCATCGCGTTTGTTATACAGCCTAGTTTGGAGATTACACTATCATAAAGGAATAATTATTCAAACCTCCGTGTATTTTACTTTTGACATTTAGTAGGATAAGAGTCCGATTTGCAAATTTTGCAAAAAAATAATAAAAAAATATAAAAACAAGACAAAATATAATAACGAAAATTTGCCATTAATTTTAAAAATTCTATTCTTGTTTTTAGATTTTGAGAGGAGACATACAGCTAATCAAACTATTCTCAACATCCTGTTTTTAGATTTAAACACGCTTATCAATCTCAAAGCCATTATATGTTTTCAATTTCCACTCATTTAAATTCAAAAAAGTTTTGAAATGAGCTTGTTCATGAAGGCCTTTTTACATTTGACTATAACTGCCAGATTTATTTTTTTTTTGTTTGTTTGTTTTGTTTTAGTTTTAGTTTTTGTTTGTTTGTTTTTTATTATATTTTGCAGTATGATTTGCAGACACCAAACTCATTAATTGTAACAATGAATTATTCCTCAACTGATAATAATTGATATTTAGATATCTGTGATCTTGGAATCGTTTCTTTTTGTAGCTAGTGTATTTTTTCTTAAGCCATTAACTTATTTCAGACCAAAAGTAACAAATTCTTTAGTGTAAACAATATTTTATTAGAATAATTCATACACAGTAACACAATTAAATAATAATACATAAAGGTGATTGGAAAACAAGTGTAAACACTTTTATAAATTCCTGTCCCATGGATTTGACCTACATTGCACAACTCTTAAGAGAAATACTATTTTGTTTGTAGATGCGTCTTGTAAAGTTACGAAACTCCAGATAAAAACTAGGTCACTTTGACCTACATTTCATGCATGAGTGACTTAGGTTAAAGTTTATGTAAGAGTCCAGGTCTGGGATACTACAACTGGTAGAGGAATAATATTTTGTGCGTAGATGCGTCTTGTAAAGCTACGAAGCTCCAGATAAAAATTAGGTCACTTTGACCTACATTTCATGCATGAGTGACTTAGGTTAAAGTTTTTGTAAGAGTCCAGATCTGGGATACTACAACTCGTATAGGAATAATATTTTGCATGTAGGTGAGTCTGGGAAAGTTACGAAGCTACAGGTAAAAATTAGGTCACTTTGACCTACATTTCATGCATGAGTGACTTAGGTTAAAAGTTTTTGTAAGAAAAAATGAAAGGATACGGAGTGAATGTACATGTGACAAAAACGCACACGATACATAGAAAACTCCAGTTTATCAAGGACAGGGCTTTTATTCCTGTCTACATCTTTAAGAGTCCAGATCTGGGATACTAAAATTGTAGAGGAATAATATTTTATATGTAGATGCATCTTATTAAGTAAGGGAGCTCCAGATAAACATTAGGTCACTTTGACCTACATTTCATGCATGAGTGACTTAGGTAAAAGTTTTTGTTACAGCTTGCATTTTAGATACTACAACTCGTAGAAGAATAATATTTTGCATGTATATGCATCTTGTAAAGTTACATAGCTCCGGATAAAAATTAGGTCAGTTTAACCTACATTTCATGCATGAGTGACTGAAGTAAAGTGTGTTACAGCCAACATTTTAGATACTACAACTTGCAGAAGATTAACCTATCATCAGTATATGCATATGCATATGCTTTAGGTATGAGGCTCCTGATTGAAATAAGGTAACTACATTTCTTGCATGACTGGCTCAGATTTAAGTAACAAGCCAGATCCTGAATGGCAAAACTTCCTTGAGTGCTTATAGTACTAGACAAACATTCAATAAACGGGCAAGGGGATTAGCTGTCGTTTCCGACTGCCCCTTCTCTTGTTAATATTTATAATGTGAAGAATATCTTTAACATCAGTCTCAGTAATACTTATGTTGTTCAAAATTCTGTTGCACGTAGGGACCTCATCAGGGACCGAGTTATCTTCGTCAGAGAGATTTGACTGTGAAGCAAAAAAAATGGTTGAAAGCTTCGACTTTGTCTCAGTCGTTAAATATAATGTCACTATCGTTTTGTATGATCGGAATTTCATAATCTCTAGTTCTAAAACTAACTACACTAGATGCTACTTTCCACCAGTCTTTTATATCTAACGACTGAGTACGTAATTTTTCGATCAAACAGTCGTAAAATTCTTGCTTCTGTTTTCTAACAAAATTTATAGTTTGATTACGACATTTTCTAAACGCGGCCCAGTATTGAGGCAGGTTAGACCTCTTTGCTCTTTTCTGGAGCCTATTTCGCTTTCGAATAGTCCCGCGAACACAATTGTTTAACCAAGGTGGGTCGGCTTTACGAACTGTTGTAACCTTGTTTGGAATCGTAACCATCGCCGTTTTAAGCAGTAAAAAGACTCAACAACAGCATCTATCTAACTTGCATCGGAGATTAATTTCAGTTACTTAAATGATTTCGAAATGTCATATAACCATATTCGACGTTTAAAACTTGACGGGAGAGGTTTATTTATTTTAATGATTCCATATATTGGACAGTAATATCTTATATAAGAGTCAAGAAAAGAATGACCTACATGTAAAAAGTCGATGAGGTTTCTCTTGTTGACAATGACTAAATCAAGACAAGAACTACTGAGTTCAGTAAAGTGAGTCGGCTTATATCGTACTTCAGAAGAATAACTTTCATACGGATGTTATTTGGTTTTAGATAGTCTTCATTAAAATCACCCAGGATCATAATATTTTCTATTCCAGTATCAACTGCTAAGTCAAAATAGTGTTCTATTAAATTGTAGCTGAAATCAGAGGAATCGGGTGGTCTATAAAATACACCAAATAGAACCTTATTACTTCCTCTTAGACAAACCATAAACTTTCGAGCCCGCGAACAAAAGGATCATATCTCACAGAGGCTATAAAATTTTTCTTTATGTAAATTGCTACACCCCCTTCCCTTCTGTCAACACGATCACATCTAAATGGGCTTTGAAAACCATCAAGTACGATG
The DNA here is from genome assembly GCA_002080025.1 of Modiolus philippinarum. Taxonomy (NCBI): domain Eukaryota; kingdom Metazoa; phylum Mollusca; class Bivalvia; order Mytilida; family Modiolidae; genus Modiolus; species Modiolus philippinarum. The sequence goes on from MJUU01035028.1 coordinate 57,352, forward strand.
TCATCGTTAGCTACATCAGGGTTGAGCCATATTTCACTAAAACAAAGAATATCAATATCTCTGAGTTCCGTATTTATAACATCTATCTTGGGAACCAAACTTTGGACGTTCAAATGAACAAAAAAAGGAAATCATTTGGATTGTTTTTGTGTCGAACGTCATTCTTTTCTGTGTTCTCGTTTTTGCCCTGTCTTTGGACTTCGATTTTTGTGAATTTCACCCTATTGTTCTTTCGGTATTCTACTGCCGTTGTTTGGAACATTCCTGAAAATCATCTAGAGTGTCGTTTGAAATAGACGGCCGGGAATCAGAGTCGGACATACTCGGTCTAGGATTTGTCTCTACATCCCCGGATAGAAGAGAGTAATGTTTTGTTTAATTTTTGCAAAATCAAGAAAGCCGCATATGTTGAGCATCGTTTTACATTTATTCAAATTTATTCTTCTTGGAATTTAAATAATAAATTGAAAAAATTGAAATGATTTGATGCAGGGATGATCTTTGAATTGACCTCTACAAATTGATGTTTTGTTTGCCGATCACAAAATCAGTAAAATCAAGATTGCTATCTGAATCTAGCACATCCCAATTTTTTGATTGCCATAAAACAATACATAGTTTCAAATGGCGAATTATTCGATTTGTTCTAAACTTCCATGAATTACTATCGTGTTAATTAAAATGGTTTCTTTGTATTAATAATAGTTGGATGAAACTCTTTTTGGTCAATTTTGCGCATGTGTAATCAAAATGGTGGCAGTGTTTGTTTTTGTCAAGAAAAAAAAAATGAATTGTATTTTAATATTTTCGATATGGACTATGTTATTTGTGATCCTTAAGTGACTTTTAGCTAGAAAAGGTATACGAGTTCTAGAAAATCAGGAAAAAATAACAAAAAAGGAAGAAATCAAATGACCAAAATGACATTTGTGAAAAAACCCGTAAGATTCAGTTAAACACTACTCAGAGGTCAACGTCAATGAATATAAACAAATACAAAAAAACTTGAAATACCAATAATACTGTTAATGAACCGCTTTCAGCACATAGTGTAAATAATATGAGCTATATTATATCTCCAGAAATGCAACAATGCAGCAATTTCAGAATTTATCACAGCCCAACTATCAAACTTTTAATCCTACTAGTAGATCACCTGAGTTATTCAATTGTCCTACGTCTACACCAATTCCTAACATTCCTAACATGATGAATCCTGCCATGCAACCCACTGTAAACAGTTGCATGGATACAAATGGGAAAATTGATATTTTAGTACAAAAAGTAGACCAGATGATGCAGAAACTAAGTACCTTAGATAAACTCTCAGATAAGCTTAATAAATTGGAAAACACAATGAATAGTGTAGATGATATTGAAAAGGGTATGGAATTTATAAATGCTAAATTTGAATCCAGTCAAACAGAAAATAAGGAATTTTCCGAATCTGTAAATCAACTTAAATCTGAAAATGAAAATATCACTAAAAATATTAACCAGTTAAAAAGGGATACTTCAGATTTATTCGAAAGGCATCTTGACTTACAAACAAGAAGTATGAGAGAAAACTTGATTTTCACTGGATTACCAGTACCAGAAACTGTTGAAACGGAAGATACCGAGAAATTAGTTACACGTTTTATGATAAACGATATGGAGTTAGACCCGCCAATTGAATTTCATAGGGCTCATCGATTTGGGAAACAGTACCCAGTTAAAGACCACGGTCATAAAACTTTACACACTACCCGCCCTATAGTATGCCGATTGAAAAACTTAAAGGATAAGGAAAAAATACGCAAAGCCGCGACAGAACTGAAAGGCACGAAATTCGGTGTTCACGAACAATATCCCAAGGAAATTAATGAAAGAAGAAAAGCACTTTGGTCTTATTTTAAAGAGGCAAGGGACCAAAGGAAAAAGGCTCACTTTAAGATAGACAAACTTTATATCGATAGGATGAAATTTACTCTTGACGTAAATGACATGAGTGTAATTGAGAACAATACACATACTTTTGTTGAACAAGGTGCGCGTCCAAAAACAAATCGACCACGACAAGATAACAACACTAGCCGATGGCCAAGGTCGTACATAGGGTCGTCACGAGAGATCTCGGGACACCAAATGTAATCCAAGGGATTACTCAAATGAAACGGACTATCATTGATCATCAAACTTAAATATTGATAATAAAAATGTAAATAAAAATAGTTTACGATTTCTTACTTTTAATGTTTGTGGTATAAAATCCAAACTATTATATCCTGAATCATGATATAGTATGTTTCACAGAAACGAAGCTAGATGATTTGGACAATATTTGCAGTGAAAATTTTACTTTTTATTGTAAAAATAAGAAAAAAAATTCACAAATAAATCAGATGGAATAGCATTTGGCTGTAAAAAATTTTTAACAAAATTTATAGAACCTATACATACAGATTGTTCATATATTGATAAAAAAATATTTGATATCGAAAAAGATATTTTTGTTGGTTTTATCTATATACCACCGGAGAATACTAGATATTCCTCTGATGACGCAATAGCTGAGATAGAACTAGAATTTCATACTATGCAAAAAAAAAAAACTCAAGTGACATCATTTTACTGGGCGATTTTAACATGATGGTCCAGGATTGGGAGAATACCCGCCAACGTCGCCAACGTTCGCCAACGTCGCCAACATTACTAATGATTTCCTTGTTACATGCAAGACGAACATCCGAAATGTAATATGTCGCCAACGTCGCCAACATTGTGCTCGAACAAGGCCCCTGTCGCCAACGTCGCCAACACCGCCAATATTCATTATTGATTTCCTTATTATAAGCAGTGCGAACATCCAAAATGTTATATGTCGCCAACGTCGCCAACATTGTGCTCGAACAAGGCCCTTATCGCCAACGTCGCCAACACCGCCAACAATTATTATTGATTTCCTTATCACACATGTTTTATAAGCAGCGCGAACATCCGAAATGTTATGTGTCGCCAACGTCGCCAACATTGTGCTCGAACACAGCCCTTGTCGCCAACGTCGCCAACGCCGCCAACATTCATAATGGATTCCTCATAACATAAAGTGTGAACAATCAAACAGTCACATGTTTCAAATGCTGACAACATTTCTCTCCAACAATACCCCTGTCGCCAACGTCACCAACACCGCCAACATTACTATGGATTTCCCCTGTTACAAACATTATGAATAATCAAACACTTAAGTGTTGCCAACATCTTGCAACAAAAATACAAGCATACTTTAGTTTATATTATGGCCCAAAAATGAAGAACTGTGATCAGAATACTGTTTTTTTTATTTAGTTTTGTATTTAGTATAAGGCAAAGCTCTTACTACTGTAGACTAATGGTTTAAAAAGTGTAACACGCATTGATCAAGAGAAAGTATGATGTCGAGTCGTTTAGACTCTAATTACGCCCAAAATTAGTTCGAAAAGAATTATCAGTCTCGAAGATTGTTCAGAATTCTTCAATCCCAATTGAAATCATTGACTGATTGGAACAACAAAATAAATTGCTATATTCATATATGCTTTCAGTATATCATGTTTGTTGCTCCAGTTCTCTCATTCCAAAAGAAAAGTTGCACCTACCTCATATTACTTAGGAAAGTGTTGTTTTATCATGTTTAAGCATTATTTGACCAATAGGTCCTACTGTAAAGTAATTGTGATCAATTACCAAGGATTAGTCTCATTATACAAATCCTTGCAATTACAGACATAGTGATAATGGGCAGCCAACATTTTAATGTTTTTTTATGGTTGAAACGTTATCATTTTTGTAACTAACATTGGTTTGTTTTACCGTTGTGAAACCCATGCCGTTAAAAATTCTAAGTTTACACTAACCTCTGAACAGCTGAAAGTAAAACATGCATGCATGCATGGACCAGAGTTTGATTAACACCATCAGTATATTAGTCATAAAATATACCTAAGAGTTGCTGAAAATTAGCATTCAGAAAGCATGATTTAATGAGGGTTTGCTTACTCAATCCAAGAAGTGTTCTTTTTACCTTTTCTGATATAACGAAATAGAGAGTATATAGTTTACGGGGAACGGAATCAATGTTAAATCAGTGCAATATGACATCTGAAAACTCGTTTCTGTCCCCGAAGATATAGAAGTCCGAAGCTCAACCTTAAGAAAATATACTGTCAGCAGTTGTCGCTTCATTTTAGATATTTATTGTGCATTCTACTTTTTCAGCCACTTAACTGAAATGCCATTAAATTTTGAAATGTTGGCAACTAAATGTCATCTGTAAAATATGTTTTATGGATTCCTGAAAAACACTGAAAGGTGAGACAGTTCAGTTCAAAAGAAAATACCCCCTGTACACTATAGTGTAAAGATGCACCTACCAAAAGATGGATTAATTATACTAACAACAACAACCCCCGCGTTACCTCAATATTCTATGGGTAGGGATGAGGTACGTACTGGGACTGTATGCAGTCTGCCAGCCCTATAAGACACTGTCACAATTACCGCAGTCCTGAATTTTGCACTGTATGGGCGTATATGCCATTGAGTGGGTAAATGCAACTAACGTCATAATAAATGTGACATCTTGATTAACTGTCGTACAACGTCATTTGTGCTGGAACTTTATCATTTTCGAGGCTTGTTTTGGTCGGGGGGTCGGGGGGTCCCATTCCCATATCCCAGTAAGTCTGGAAGAAAATATTCCTTTGAAAATTTGAAAAGGGTCTATTCAGAAATCTAGAAATATATTCATATCATTTTTAACTTGAACATCATGGGTTTCTTGGACCCTTCAACCTCAATAGCTTGAACATCTCCTATAGTAGCTATAGAACTGTTTTCATCAGTCCTCCTTTTGTTTGGTGTAAATTTGCATGAGCCATCCAAGTTCTACTTGTATTAGCATAAAATACCTCTATTTTTTTGGATTGCAAATTTTTTTCTTTCCTTGGTTAAAACCTTATGTAGTTTAATTATGACTTGGGCGACATTGGCGAGGGGACGACCATTTGATTTTTAGGAGTGGGGTTTTTCGCGATTTATTACATCATGAAAATCTCTGACAAATTATTTATTTTCACCAAAATTCTTTATTTATTTAACCAAATTTGCAGGATATGTTTTTCTCCTAATCTAGACATGCACAATATAAGTAAAATTTTAATTTTGCATATTTTAGAGCTTCACTGGACCAAAAATGGCTCTTCTGTAGTGCAGGCGACACAAGTGTTCCATGGAACACCTATCAATTTTTATATATAGTTGTATCATGGTAAGACCCAGTCATTGGTGTCATGTATAACTTTGTTTGTTAGTGGACAGATCACTGTCGAATTTTACGATGATGATCCTTGCCACATGTTCAACTTGCTGTTTAAATACTAAGTTCTTTAACCAATCCATTTGAGACTAAATGGCCTAAAAAGGGTCCAGTTTGAGTGATTTCAGGCGACAAAATCGAACTCGGCTTTTAATTTATTGAATCACGACCGGGCGTCAATTTTTGGTTCCGCGTGATATCTTAAGAACCACATGTCATATCTAAATGAAACTTAGCATAGACATGATTAATGATGAAAGGAGGAACCCTATAGACTTTTGAGGTTTGTATGACAACGGTCAAGGTCACAACTTCCAAAAATAGAACAAAAATTTGACATTATATCTGTTTCCGCAAAAATATCTCAAGAACTACATTTCACACCTAAATGAAACTTGGCACAGACATGACTAATCATGAGAGTAGGACCCTTATTGATTTTGAGTTTTGTGCAACAAACATCAAGGTCATTACTTCAAAATATAGATAAAAATATTAGACATTTTATCGGTTTTCACGCAATATCTTCAGAACCACATGTCCCATCTAAATGAAACTTGGCACAGACATGACTATTGATTGGAGGAGGAACCCTATTGATTTTTAGGTTTATGAGACATAGGTCAAGGTCAAAACTTCTAAAAATAGAACAAAAATCTGACATTTTATCTGTTTTTGCACAATATCTCTAGAACCACATGTCACACCTAAAAGAAACTTTGCACAGTCATGACTAATGATGAAGGGAGGAACCCTATTGATCTTGATGTTTATGCAACAAAGATAATGAAAATAAAAAAAATATTCTTGCATACAGTTGTTATCCCCTTGCCCAAAGATGCTTGGGAGGAGATAAAGCATCTTGCCCGTCTGTCCGAGTGTTCGTCCGATTGTCTGTCCATTCGTCCCATCTCAGTTTAAAGTTAGCGTTAAGGTTCATATCTGCATGTGGCACTTCAATCATCTTTGGACAGTGGATGTGTCTTGGAGAGTGATGCTGCTTCAGATGATANTTTACACAAGAATTTACCATCATATATACATTAAGCATAATCATATTAAAGAAGCATTTTTGTTATAAGTACCTCAATCAAAAAAGTATGATTCATATACAGTGTATTCTAAAGAAAGGTATAAAATCAGAAAGGTTCAAAATCAACAGCTTACTTCTCTTGAACAAAAAAAACCCTACTGCTCTGGATATTGAAACTGTTGTAAACGGACATTAAACAGCATTTAGATAGAAGCTAATGTAGAACTGCCTTAGTCTATATGAGCAAAATTTGTAAGAAGGTTATTCTAATGCAATATTTACATGTATGTGACTGATGATTTGTTTGGTCAAAACTGAACGTCAATTACACTATCTATATGCCACTGACAGAGTTGGACAATTGCTTTACTTTATAATTATTTTATTGTCTCTAAAAAGAAAAATACAAAAGGATTGGGAACAAGTTGTTTCAACTTACTAGTTCCTCTGCTTTGCTGCCATTTGTGTGGCCATTTTGAAACAACATAGGTGGAGTCTTCTATATCTCGTCATAAAACAAAATTAAACACAGAATTTACCTTCAATCATCTATTAATTAAATTTGCATATGATTATAAGTGAACAGCAAACAAAATTATGTCTAAGTGAAAATACAGTTCAAGCAAATAGCTAATGTCACATTGTTAGGACAACTCTCAACACAGAAGAAAAAAATGACATCCTTTCACAGAATATTTTGTATTTTTAGTTCTAAGATAAGTATGCATAAACAGTATATTATTTGAATACCTGAAGGCTACATGATTTGACATTCAAAAATATTTTACTGGCGCTGCTGCTTGTCCCAGTAAAGTTCACTTTTTGACTGTCAATTCTACGTACGCTCTTGGGTATTCAAATAATGTACTGTTATTGCTCAAACAGATGTTAATCTTAACATTAAAAAACTAACCTATAATTATCGTTAAATAGTTAACGTTAACTTAATGTTAAATGAGCAGTTAACGTTAAATTAACATTAACTTAACATTGTTTTAACGTTAAATCTTAACGTTAACTTATCGTTAATTGCTCGATTAATGTTAAATTAACGTTAACAATAAACGTTAACTTAACATTAATTTAACGTTAATTTAACGTTATCAATATTTGCCTGTGTACATAGTAATATTAAGCAAATGGAACAACGCTTTTATTGTTCTTCTTCTGTCTAGGTTGCAGAGGTCAGAACTTGTTGTTGAAGTAAAGGAACTGTTGGGGGCAAATGTAGTGTTTTACAAACATATATTAGTACATTTCTGCAAAATAAAAGCTGTCAAAAGCCTCTCATCATAATGTATAAAAAACTCTCCAGTCATTCTGGCCAATGTTTTTAATTTCACAGTTGAAAAATTCAAGTTTTTTTTGTTGCTTTTTTAGAATATTCTGTGCATAAAATTAGTGTACTCCTATGTCAAACACAATGAACTTGATGATATATTTGAGCATTTTAAAGTTTAAGGATGAGCATAAGTTAAATTTCAACACAAATTATAAAGCTTGACATTGTTAAGGTGTCTCAATGGTATTATTGCGCCCTTTTTCAGTTTAGAATTTTAACAAAATAGTTAAATTGTATTTAAAAATTGAAGAAAGTTCCTGAATTAAGTATTAGAAATTGTCCTTTAGCAATATTTTCAGTGCAAAAAAGCATGTGCTTTAAATCTGTTACTGGATTTACAGAACAGAAATTACCCAACTCAACTTGGCAAGGGAGATAATTTGATAAAAGAATTTCATATAGATATTACTAGAGAAATTAGCCTTATACAATTTATCTCTCTTATTTCAACAGTGACCCCTATTTTTTATTTTTTATATGTTAACCATATAATGATTTCAAAACACATGCAAAGTATGAACAAAATCTATAATAGATTTTTAAAGTAATTTTCCCTATCATTTCTAAAAATGTAAAATCCTTAATTTCAGTTTTCAAATTTTCAATTTCAGTTTATGCACTTAAATGCATGGTGACCCCCCAAATTTTAATTCATATTTTGAACAATAATACATTTATGCTTTTACACAGAAAATTTCACAAAATTCTACAATAGGAAATTAATACCCTGCAGACACCTTAAGCTGTAACAGCTGGTTTTCATACCTAAAAGCTATACATTTTTGTCTTTGCGACGATCTTAACTTCTTCACTCAGAATAAAATTCCTTATATGTATAAAATTGTACTCAACACAATAAGTATCAGTTGATCATTTATACAAGTCAATTTTTGTGTCGCCTGCTGTAAGCAGAGTCGACACATAGGGATTACTATCAGTCGTCTCACGTCGTCGTCGTACTGCGTCATCGTCGTCCTGCGTTGTCCCGACAGTTTTTGAATCCACAACTCCTTCAAAACCACTTGTCGGATTCCTACCAAACTTTCAGGATATATTGTTTAACTGGTGTAGTTGTGCACCTGATACTTAGAAT
>MJUU01035028.1:75398-87381 GCA_002080025.1 Modiolus philippinarum
GACAGGGGTTGTGTTCGAACAATGTTGGCGGCGTTGGCGACGTTGGCGACAGGGGTTGAGTTCGAACTATGTTGGCGGCGTTGGCGACGTTGGCGACAGGGGTTGTGTTCGAGCAATGTTGGCGGCATTGGCGACATTAGCGAAATGGGCTGTTCGAAAAATGTTGGCGGCGTTGGCGAACGTTGGCGACGTTGGCGGGTATTATCCCAATCCTGGACCAAGCTCCATTTTAAATAAGTATTTTGTTAATTTTGTTAATGAATGACACCTAAATGAACAAGTATAAGACAAAAATGGCGGAATAATACCACTGAGACACCTTGATCGCCTTGTGTCCATAACCGTGGAAAAATCCGCATATATTCGTGGGTATTGTCAGGACAATCGACGGTACTTTTGATAAAGTCATAGACATTTTGACGACAGTTTTTACGGCGTCATAGAACAAAACGTCATACTTTACGGGGTAAAATGGCTGTTTCACCTATGAATACAGAGACGAATTCATCTCTTCTGTACACTGTAAGTGTCATATTAGAATCGAAATAATTCACGGGAGCGTGAATATATGTTGATTTTACCACGGGTTGGCCCTTCATGCCTATATTTTTCCCCTCACATACGCTCGGGTAAAATATCTGTCATAAAGGGCCAACCCGTGGTAAAATCGTCATATACTAACGCCCCCGTGAATTATTTCTTAAACATTCAAAACAAAGGCACTCACAGAGTGAACTCCAGTGAAACAGAGAGTGACATCAGGTGCTCCGGAAGGGTGAGCATGTCCTGTTTTGTTCACAGCACCCGTCACACTGTGAGTTATTTAATCCGGGAAAAAAGTAAAAGTCGGTAGTCAAATCCGGGAAGACGTGAATCTAGCAGAAAATGTCCACTTTCATTTGGGATACTGACACGTCATATCTTTCAATGTTGTGGTGACGGCCATAGAATTTCTTGAGGGATGAAATTAGCATAGGTTGAAAAAATCCCTGACTAAGCAGCTTTTGGGACAGTCTTTTTGCTCTGTTCAAAAAATCACTGTACAAACTACATGCTCGACAGTAACGAATCAACTGTGAAATGTCCACTCCATAGGCTGGAGAGGTAGGTATATTGCTGCTAAGAAAGGGAAAGTTCGCAAGTGGGAAATTAAAATCATCACGCTTGTCATATACCTTAGATTTCAAACGTCCATTTTCGTCAATATACAATAAAAGATCTAGGTACGAAGCTGAAGTAGGTGTTTCAGTTGTTTCTTTAATTTCAAGTTCATTGGGATAGATGTGAAGTAAATACTCCTTAAATTTAAGATTATTAAGAGAAAGTACATCGTCTATGTAGCGAAAGCTGAAATTAAAGGACTGGGCTAAATGATTTTGTTTTCTTTGAATAAGCCCTTGTAAAAACTTGGCTTCGTACGAGTAAGGGAAAAGGTCAGCTAAAAGCGGCGCACAGTTTGTTCCCATAGGAATTGATGCACACACAATTGACTGTTCTCTCTATAAAATTAATATTTTTTTGACGGTTTTGCTTGATTTTGCGTTTTTGGCCTATTATAGAAGAAGTTTGATTCGGATTTAAAAAAAACAAAATAAGACACAATGCAACTTTATGTTTTTCTACCATTCTACAAATTTCCAAGGTCAAATGAAAACTTTAATTTTTACATATTTTTCGGTCATTTTCAGTTCTTGTAATTATAAGTTATCATGCATTGAACCAACTAATATGATTATTTAGATAGTGTCGAAAATCGTTGAACGGCAAGCGACCTTCAGGTCGCGCCGTTCAGCCATTTTCGACACTATCTAAATAATCATATTAGTTGGTTCAATGCATGATAACATTTTTGTGCGGTTATGCAAACCTGTTTGTGTTTAACTAAGAAAACGATAATTACAAACTTACCTACATTTAACTACACGATTATACGCATAAACGCTATGTCGACTGACCGCGTACTCTGGACAATACACAGCCGAATGATGTATTGATTTTTCGTGTTGTATAAATTTTACATGACGTTTTCGTAATACATGGAGCGAAAACCTTTGAAAATGAATGCAAATAAAATATTTCATATAATATACATGTTATTCCAAGTATAGATGTATTTCATATTATAATTTTTTAAGGTAAATATCAGACTGAAATTAGTTTTACATTACGTGGAAGTAATCTATGTTAAACGTTTATTTATCCATGCTTACTGCATGTTTGTGAATTTTGTCCTTATGTACAATTCTTATATGTACGCTTTTGAATGACTTTGGTCTACATGTAGGTGAAACACTACATTATCATGATTATTGATTGTCTTGTGTAGGGCGGACATGGTTATTTAGCAGGTGGTTAATCAGCCAATAGAATCCAAGTTGACATCCGCATAACCGCACAATAGCTTTTAAAATTAAAATACACACCTCAGATCAAATGCATGTAAATTTATAGCAAAAATACTTTTACATACTGGTGTAGTTTTACACACGTGTAAATCTGGATTCTGGTGTAAATCTTGTGCATGTAAATGGGGCTTACGAGAGTTGATTACACGCAGGTAATCCGAATTGAAACGGCCTTTATAAGGTGAATAATAAAATGTGTAAAGGATTTAAAAGTAAAACTAGGAGTAGTCCTCTAAGTGTTTTTTACTTAGGGATGGTTATATGAAATAACAAAATACCGAAGTTTCTGAGAATTTAGTTTCTGCATATAGCTATTTCGACTACTTATGTCTCTTCAGTGCAGACATTTGGAAATCCATATACACAAATATGTGTAAAAGCTGATAGAGAACAAATAACCAATATAATCAAAATAGAAAAGCCAAAATCAGGCAAGGACAGAGCTATGCAAGAAAAAGATACATCTTAGTTTAAAAAAATACAGAAATTTAGATATTTTTACTTTGCTTGATTTCATGATTTTTATTTTATTGCAACTCACACTGTAAGTGCCTTGATTTTGAATGGTGTGTTTTTATCTACGCGTTTTGTGACTGTCAAATGTTTTTCTGTGTTCTCGTCTTTGTCACATGTCTGGACTTTGATTTAGTAATCACCACGTCCTTTGTTTGTTCGGCATTCTACTGCTGTTGTTTTGTACACTGGTAAATAAGTGTTCAAATAATATTAAACATAATATTAGAGTTAGCACAATTTTGTTTTGTTTTGGGTAGACTTTTTCAGCCGTTTTCTTTTTATATGAAATTGAGACCTCGTTAACGATGGTAATTTCAGAAATTACAAAAAGGATGACAGTGATTGTAAGAGCACTTTGCCAGTTTAATTGATGTTTGTTGACAATCCCGCACCCATGACCAAGAAAGACATGGATGTAGCGTTGCTCGACAATTAGCAAAGAATTCCGCTTAAACCGGTGCTAGGGGCCGTCTTGAACTTACTATGAGGTATGAGCAAAGCTCATTGTTGAAGGCCTCATGGTGACTTCAAGATGAAGAACAACAATAAAAGCGTTGTTCCTTTGCTTGTTTTTTACCATGTATTTATAGAGACTTTGTCTCATGTGCATTTACTCCATATCCTTTTATTCACCCTTGTCAAGAACCGAAGTAAAAAAAAAGCAAAAAGACCAAGCAGGCGCAAACCCACCAGACAAATCTTAAACCGCAATTGTCCTGACTTGATATAGGCACTTCAAAAGAAATTTCGGTTAAATAAACAATGAAAAGATATGGAGTAAATGCACATGAGACAAATTCTCAACAGATGGTAAAAGCAAGCAATGAAACAACGCTCTTATTTTTAGTTGTTCTTCATCTTGAAGTCACAATGACGCCTTCAACAATGAGCTTTGCTCACACCTCATAGAAGTTCAATATTTAACGAAAGGATATGGAGTAAATGAACATGAGACCATAACACATATGTTAACTCCAACTGCAATAATTTTAATGAGCTGTATGGCCATTTCGGAAATTAATTCCTCATCAGCAGCACTAGAACCCAAACAAAGGAAATCCATAATTTCCAAAAATGTTAAAATTCATAAAACCAAACGAAATCCGAATAATCCGTAATACCAATTCTAATGCGACATTTATATAACGAAGCTTTTGATTGGTCAAAACTGACCGTCAACTCCACCATCTACACTACACCTGGGACAAAGTAGGTTCCCTGTTTATTCTGGTTCCTAATATTGTTACAAATTCACGAGTTAAAAATAGAACATGAAATTGATTTGTTGCATTAGAATCGCAATAACAGTACATTATGTGAATACCCGAGATCGTCAATCTTGATTTGACGGTAAAAATATCCGTTTATAAGCTCCGCTACGCGTCGCCTATAAACTGAATTTTGACCGTCAAATCTACGATTGACGCCCTCGGGTATTCAAATAATGTACTGTTATTGCTTAAATATAGCTAAGGAAAAAACTACGATGAAGGGAGTTAATCCTTAAGATTTAGAATTTACATAAATTTAGATAAAATTAATTGAAAAAAGTGTACACAATGAGATATTATCTCACGTACAAGTACACCATATCTAAGATATCTAAGAAAAATAAAGAGCATACATCTCTACCACGGGGAATTGTTTTACCAACTCCACACTGCAATAAAAGACACACTTTTTACGAAAGGATATGGAGTAAATGAACATGAGACCATAAGACATATGTTAACTCCAACTGCAATAATTTTAATGAGCTGTATGGCCATTTCGGAAATTAATTCCTCATCAGCAGCACTAGAACCCAAACAAAGGAAAGTCCAAGTCGGACCCTATCACTTGTTTGAGCGGAATTAATTATTAGATGTGTCGAACAAGGATACATTCATGCCTTTACTGGTCGTGGATGCGGGATCGTCAATAAATAAATTAAACTGGCAAAGTGCTCGTAAACTCACTGTACTTGTGTCTCAATCTAGTGGTTAATTACAACATATGGCCAAACCAAGAGCACTCATCAAGTCGATTGTAGGAAAATTTGTCATTAAAAAGTAGTTAAATGTGGGTACCACAAACAGGTGGTACGAATAACATTTGGTGTTAACAGCAAAAAAAAATATATGCTCTTTATTTTTCTTAGGTATGGTGTACTTGTACATGAGATAATATCTCATGTGTACACTTTGTTCAATTACTATTATCTAAATTTATGTAAATTCTAAAACCTAAGGATTAACCCCCTCCATCGTAGTTAGCAATATTTGATATTACTGATTATTCGGATTTCGTTCGGTTTTATGCATTTAAAACATTTTTTGTAATTATGGATTTCCTTTGATCGGGTTCTAGTGCTGCTGATGAGGAATTAATTTCCGAAATGGCCATACAGCTCATTTAAATTAATTAAATTATCGCAGTTGGAGAAAACATATGTGTTATGGTCTCATGTTCATTTACTCCATATCCTTTGGTAAAATATAAAAAAAAATGAAATGCCTAAATTTGAAAAATGAAGTTTTTCCATATGAGAAATTCTCTCAAAAAATAAGTATATCCTTACTAAAATATACAGATAGAATACTTCTTTCGCACGGGGAATCTTCGTACGAACTCCAAACTCAAGGTTTATGGCTCACCAAACTTACCCTTTCATTCTGGTAGTGTCTGGTAGCAACTAAAAAGTAATTGCTATTAAAAAGTCGTAGACCGTAAAAAGATATGTTCATCCCAGTACTAAATAAAAAAATGCAATTTGAATCAAAGTTCGGTACGAAACTTTAAATTTCCACACATGGGACTGATACCAATCAAAGATTTTTTTTTCTAATTTTATGAGATGGAATTTTTGAAGCCTTGCTTAATTAACAATGTCAAGGAAATTAGATCATGTTTAAAATTCAGTGACATTAAGTACTGTTGATATTCGTTATTCGATATTCATTTTTTTTTATTTTCGACCCAAATATCATTTTTATACGACCGCAAAAATTTTTGCGGTCGTATATTGGTATGGTGCTGTCGTCGTCGTCGTCATCGTCGTCGTTGTCGTCGTCGTTGTCGTCGTTGTCTGTAGACACTTTTGTTTTTAGTCAATAACTTTTGTTTAAGTTGACCAATCCTTATGAAATTTTAACACAATGTTCTTTGGCACAAAAGGAAGGCTTGACTTAGTTTTGGTCATTGTGGCCCCACCCGTTTTGAAAAAAGGGGCCAAAAAGGGTTAAATTTGATGTTTTAACATATTTGACTGTAGAATCTTTATTATTTATCGGATTTTGATGGGGTTTCTTTCAGTGTCTTCCTGAGGAAATTTCCAATCAGATGTATGCTAACGGATTTCGTGTGGCATGTACCGTTCACGAGATATATGGGGCCCAAAGGGGGCCAATTTCAAAAATTTAATTTTTTTATTTTTAGTCCGATTTTGATGCAGTTTTTTGCTGTTGATTCCTTATAAAAAATTAATATAGCGCTGCACCATTAGATTTTTGATAACTTTTTCCTTTTCCAATCTATGAGGGGGCCAATGGGGCAAAAATTGAAAACATGCGGACTACCTAAAATTTTTATTTTTCATCCAATTTCAATGGGATTTTTTTCTTTTGATTCCTCTCATTGTAGGCTTTAAGTAATATGTCAACAGATTTGGCATAGCTCTTTCTGTTTCCGGGCTATTAGGGGTCAAAAGGGCCAAAATTGCAATTTTTAGAAATATGTAAAATCTTTATTTTACATCAGATTTAGGTGGGATTTTTTTCTTTGGATTCCTCTCAATGTAAGCCTTCAGCAGTATGTCAACAGATTTGATGTAGCTCTTACCGTTTCCGAGCTATAAGGGGTCAAAGATGTCAAAATTGCAATCATTAGAAATATGTGAAGTCTTTATTTTTCATTAAATTTGGTGGGATTTTTATCTTTGGATTGTTCTCATTTTAAGCTTACAGTGATATGGCAGCATATTTTGCATTGCTCTGTGGTTTCCAATCTATAATGGGTCAAAGGGGCCAAATTGCAATACTTCAAAATATGTGAAATTTTTATTTTTCAGTGGATTTCAACCTTAGTTTTTTTCTTTGGATTTTTCTTGATGGTAGTCAACAGAATTTCTTAGCTCTTACAATATCCTAGTAATAAGGGATTAAAAGAGCTAATTTTTATTTCCACTAGTTTGTGTACAGTTAATTTCTGTGACAAGGTCCCTATTGTGTCCACATTAATTTTAGTTTACACTTGTCCTAATTTCAGTGGCCGACATGCTGCGGTCGTATCATGCTGCGCTCGGCGTAGCCCTTTATTGAATATCTACACTGGAATTTGATTTCCCAGATTGATATTCGATTTTCCGAGATTGATATTCGATATTCGCAATATGGCTCCAAATTGACAATCCAAGTATACAAGATTTCATATTTAGTCCAAAATATCATTTTTGAATATCCAGATTGATATTCGATTTTTCCTTGATTGATATTCGATATTCGTTAAGCAACTAGAACAACGTTTTTGTTGTTATTCTTCATTTTAGCTCACCTGGCCAAAGGCGTCCGTCGTCCGTCCGTCCGTCCGTTAACTTTTATTCAAAAATCTTCTCCTCTGAAACTACTGAGCCAATACTTACCAAACTTGGCCTGAATCATCACCAGGGTATGCACTTTCAAATTTGCGATTTTTATGTCCTTAGACCAAACAACATGGCTGATGTTACTAAAAATAGAACATAGGGGTAAATTGCTGTTTTTGGCAAATAACTTCAAAACCGTTGCAGATATTAAAAATCTGACATCGAGTAGAATTGTTCAGAATGACGAGATCTATCTGCCCTGCAATTTTGAAGAAAATCGGAAAAACCGTCTTAAGAGTTATAGCCCTTTTTCCGTAAAATTTTCAAAATTTATGCATTTTATATTTTTTATTTCAAAAACTGTAACAGATAGAGGTGAAGTGTAAATTTGAAAAATGTTCAGCATATCAAGATCTACATACTCTGAAATTTTGAAGAAAATCCAACTGCCTGTGTTGTAGTTATTGACTTTTTTCACCAAAAAAAAAAAGAAATTCAATGCCATATGGTTATGGGTTATTTCCCTTTAAATTCTGCTTTCAAATCTTCTTTGGTTTACTTTTCTCTTTTAAATTTTAGAGAAATTTTCTGCTATCACTTTATTAGAAATAAGTATTTGTTACATAATCAAGAGCAAAAAAGTGTTTTTGTACAAATTTTTACATTTTTTTGCAAAAATACTTTCATAAACTATACTTATTTCATAATTTAATAATAATTGTATATAACTGTGTATTGTTTCATTTAGTAATGATTATATACCCACTTGTCAGTTAATATTGAAGTTGCATCTAAGCTTCAATGCCTGTATAACTTTACGGCTATGCCATGGTGATTTTCAAAATGGCCGCCAAAAAAGGCGGGAAAATTCAACGTTGTCCGATTTCAATGAAATTTGGTTTCCAAATAGATATTGATATTGCGATTTCAAAACCTGTGTTGAAAATTGTTCGTTGACCGCCATTTTCAAAATGGCCACCAAAAAAGGCGGGAAAATTCAACATTGTCCAATTTCAATGAAATTTGGTTTCCAAATAGATTTTGATATTGCGACTTCAAAACCTGTGTTAAAAATTGTTCCTTGACCGCCATTTTAAAATGGCCGCCACAAAAGGCGGGAAAATTCAACATTGTCCGATTTTAATGAAATTTGGTTTCAATATAGGTTTTGATGTTGCATCTTCAAAACTGATGTTAAAAATTGTTCGTGGACCGCCATTTTCAAAATGGCCGCCAAAAAAGGCGGGAAAATTAAACATTGTCCGATTTCAATAAAATTTGGTTCCAAATAGGTATTGATGTTGCGACTTCAAAACTGATGTTAAGAATTGTTCGTGGACCGCCATTTTCAAAATGGCCGCTAAAAAAGGCGGGATAAATTCAATATTGTCTGATTTAAATGAAATTTGGTTTCTAAACAGGTATTGATGTCGCAACTTTAAAACTAATGTTAAAAATTATTTGTTGACTGCCATTAGGGACCCTATGTGAAATGCATCCAAAGATCTTCTCCTCTGAAACTACCAAGCCAAATTGAACCAAACTTGGTCACAATAGTCCTTCGGTGGTCCCCTTTAAAGTTTGTGATTTTTACGTACTTACCTCATTTAAGATGGCCGCCAGCGTGGAACATAGTTTAAGATAGGGACTCTATGGGAAATGCATTCAAATGTCTTCTCCTCTGAACCTACTGAGCCAATTGGAACCAAACTTGGTTACAATTGACTTTGAGTGATCCCTTCCAAAGTTTGTGATTTGTAGTTTGTACCTCATCCAAGAATGAAAATGTAACATCTACTGAAGTAATTTATAGTATGAATGGGTGGTCTACAGGTGACAATGAATAAAACCAGTGACCAGGTGAGCGATACAGGCTCATGTGAGCCTCTAGTTAACTCACCAAGAGGCCTTCAACAATAAGTTCTGTTCATACATCATAGTAGTTTTAAAACGCCCTCAAGTACCGCCTTGAGCAGAAATCACAAATGTTAATATATGCTATAAAAGGTAGATGGACAAACTCCTTACATAATACATGGCACGACCTTTGAGACCTGAGCAAAATTTCATTACTCAAAGTAAATTCAAGGCGGTCCTATGGCACGAGGGGACAACAACAATAAAGAAAACAAAACAAACAAACAAAACAAAAGAAAAGTAAGTGAGAACCAAACCTTAAGTCCAAAAGAGAATAATCCAAAGACAATGGCAACATCAAAAACTGATACAAGGACATCACACAAGTGTGGCATAGAAAAAACACACACATACAGATGAATTACACGGATCTTAATGATTGAAAGAGTATTTCATATGCCATTCCAGAATAAAAAGCATTTCAGTTAATCAACATTCTTGTTCAAAATTATACTATTTTTTTAACCACGTCGTGGTCATCGATCGTTCCGACTTTGGGCACTATAATTTGTAAACAAACCTGTCAAACAAACAAAACGATTGTCTCAAACTCGAACAGTAAATTTGCTTTTAATTTATCTAAATCTGTAACACCGGCCCTAATTCGGAAACCAGAAGGGCACAAAAATGTAAATATATTCCTTATCGGAGACAACATAGTTCCAAAGAAGTGTTAATATTGTTTCGAAATGTTGACAGCTGAATGTAAAATTATTGGAAAAGTAATATTAAGATGATGTTGAGCCTAAAATGCGTTTTTGGCGACAAATAAAAACTATTCTCTTATCCGTACATTCTGGCCCTTTACCTAATTAGGCAGTGAAACATTTAGTATTTTACTATATATCTATGTAACTTCAACTTTCATTTACTTGTTCCCTTTTCATGGTATATTAATAAAACTCCGAACATACATTTGGAATGACAGTATTAATATCATAATTCGAATTTCAGGATCATAGTTATCCAAACAATTGGAATTTATTTCGATTTTTACATAGATTATATAGGTAAACTTGGATAGCTTTACAGCGCTGTATTGAGACTGATATAAGATCTAAATTAATCCAGTACAGTGATGTCATCCCAGCTAAGAGAATATAAGCATTGAACGGTATTTTTAATTAATTTCAATTTGGAAGAGCCTTACCTCGTGTTGTATACTGCCGGGAACCAGTTCGTACATACAAATAAAGGTGAGTTGATTTTTTCCACGAAAGTTTGTTGAAATATGTCTCATAAAGTTGAGAAATCTGGGACTAATATAAATATTAGTCCCAGGAAAAACGTATCACATTATTTGGACTTGAAGCGAAATTTCTCTCAAGTTTGAAACATATTTAATTTAACATGGGAGTTTATGGTAGAATGAATGAATTAGTGGTGTTACACATTTAAGTTGTTAATTCTTATCTAGTGGAAAAAATCTACATTTAAAGATTTAAAGCAAACAAAACACAAAAATTCGGAAAACTCAATTGTAGTTAATAAATTTAGCTATTTAAATTTAAATTAAAGACCTGTTATGAGCATTTCTTTTGTCATTCAAGACACTTTAATTCTTGTAAATGCCTTGGACTATTCCATCTTTCTTTTGTCTTTCCTTTGTTTCTCTCGATTTCGAAGCACTTTAACTCATACTTTACCTCAATTTATTTACTTACCCCGAATTATTTACCTCGAATTAACTACTTCTACCTCATTAATTTTTATGCATATTCATTCATATGTCTTTTGCTTAACTTTGACCTTCTGTTATATTTCACTTAAACATTAGATTAATTTTACGACAAGTTTATGTAGGAAAAATTTCCCGAACCTACGCTACATTTCTGTAATATCAAGGTGATCAGACGACATTGGTATAACCACGAGGGTACAGTTAACACCTCATGAATAGATGTAAGAATAGATGTAAGAAAATATATTTAAAGTGACAACAGATCGATAACTCAGGTAATTTTAAAAATACAATCTAATTGGTAATTATCTCTAATATAATAAAAAAAATGTTTAGCGTTGCAAAATATCCCCGCCGTGGACCTCAGAATTTAACACAGAGATGCATGGTACATATTTCGTCGTTATTGGAGATCGACAAGTTTTGGAAAAAAATATATTTTATTTTATTAATATGCAGTTTTCTTAAAATTATCACGCTTTTATTTTGCATATTTAGGGATTTTTGCGATTGATATTAAAAGAAATGTCGACGAAATCGTTTGCCATTTTCTCATAATCCCTCTATATGTCACGTGGTCAGCATTTTATAACACCTTTGCTTGACCTACATTCCAAGGCGTGTATTTACTTCTTCAGTGTCAGAAAATGCACATTATGAGGATCATAAATAAGGTAGGGCATATTTACTTTGTGCGTGTGAATGCATGTTTGCACATATAATACGACTTGACTTTGACACTTTACTGTCCCTGATAAACATGATAAATGCGTTTGAACGGTTTCGATAGGTAGCCTATTTTTTGGTTCACACATGGAAAATGGATTCGTAGCTTCTGTTGTTATTTCAATAATACGATCCAAGTCTATTCGCTATTTGCATGATTTATCGGTCGTCTCTATA
>MJUU01035030.1:726-16846 GCA_002080025.1 Modiolus philippinarum
CCCCCCCCCCCCCCCCCCCCCCTTTTCAAATGGTCGTCCCCTAAACAACTTGTCATGAAAGACACATGCAAGTGTTTAACAATAATAATTCAGTGATATACCTACTTACATCAACAGAAATAAAATAAAGGTTCCCACGAATGTTAAAAAAATGCATGTTTTTGATGTCCCAGTTTTGTCAACATTTACCCAGATATCACATTTATTTCATGAAATTCGCGCCGGAAACTTTATTTTTGCAGGTAAAATTAGAGTCGAATACGGTGGAAAAGATAATATTATCCGTAGATCCGTATAATGCTGGTAATTAAAAAGGTGGATTCAGGCACTTCTCTATGGTCACGTGGTGTAACTGCCTTATGCATATTCATAAATTTGCATAAAAAAGTAACCCCCATTTTGCCATATGGGAAAAAAAACATCATGATCAACATTTTATATAACAAAGCACCGAAGTTACTGTTAATTTAGATGCTGCATATTCGCATTTTGACAACTTAAAGCAAATATTGTCTTCTATGAAGACTTTTTTGTAAGCGATGATTGGTTCATACGAGAATGACAAACTACAGTGTTTACGCGAGAAAAATAATTGTAAGCTTTTGTTGATGAGTAAAAAAAACAATCACCTGGGTTTTCGATCGAAGACACGCCCTCCTTACAACCAATTCTTGATTTTAATAAATGAATAAAGTATATTGACGTAAAAGATTGACCCTCACGAGCTGAAAATCAAACATAAACAATAACTACATTACATAAACGTGACAAACATAATTATCAATCAAGATATTTATAACAACACAAACACGTGGAGTTAGAACTGAAGACACTTCCCATAGCTATAATGGACAAGTCCACCATCACCTGTGTAATTTGTGTATTGATCTGTATATATATTTATATATATTCAACACATAGTGGCTTAAAGAAGACAAAATGATTATCATCGGCTAAAGAGCTAACATTGTGAGTTAGGCTGCAAGTAGAAATCTATTATACGGTAAGGCGAATAATAGATTTCTACTTGTAGCCTAACTCACAATATTAGCTCTATAGCCAATATATAATCACAGTTTTCATATTGGGTCTAAAGAAAAAAAAGGTCGAATAAATGTAAACAAAGGCATTATAATACCGAAGGAACAACAGATGTGGTTATGACAAACATCAAATGTGAGAGACATAACAAGAGCGAGAATGCAGAAAGACAAAGACATCAATCACAAAGCAAGGAAATAAAAACACAACATCTTGAACTTGCTATGAGGTATGAGTAAAACTCATTGTTGAAGGCCTCATGGTGACTTCAAGATGAAGAACAACAATAAAAGCGTTGTTCCATTGCTTGTTATTACAATGTATTTGTAGAGACTTTGTCTCATTTGCATTTACTCCATATCTCTTCTTTGTTAACTCACAGTTTGAACTCTCTTTAAATTGAGATCTTTTGTCAGACTTCAGTTCCCTTGTTGTGTTTAATCGAATGTCATGCTATGAACTGAAATAGATAAACTTTGTACTTTTACCCCCGGTATAACACCCGAAAGTTATGATAAAAACATTCAATATAAATTCAAATTTATTTTCTAATTCTAATGCAATGAACAACGACTACTCCACTGTGATAAAAGATGACAACTTCAGATCAAGAATTACAACTGCAGATCAAGTATCCCAACTTCAGATCAAGGAGTACATCCTTGCGATAAAAGATGAAAATATTGTGATCAAGGATCGCACTTTGCAATTACGGATCACAATTTTAAGATTCTTCTGATTAAGAATTGATCATTACTAGCGTATAGTTGTATGATCAATAATTGCAAGAAAAACAAAAGTTGCAACCGTTGACTACAAAATGATCAATTAGGGATGTTATAATCTGAAAACATGAACTTCACAATACTGTTCTTATGAACGTCGCAGTGGGGGAGGGACAAGGATTGATATTAAATTTACTTTGCACCGGGATATTGTACGTTAAAATAGCATAATACCAAAGTTGCCGTTAATTTGGATTCTGCATTAAAAATGACATCAAAAGATTTTTTTAATTTAAAACAAAAACTTAATTCAATAAAGGGTTACGTAGACACAGCATGCTACGATCGTAGCATGTTGACCACTGAAATTTAAACAAAATGTAATATAAAGTGAATGTGTACACAGTAAAGAGCTTGACAAAGTATTTAGCTGGACAAAAACTAGGGAACATAGAAATTAGCCCTTTTGATCCCCGAAAGCTCAGAATCTGTACATGTTGAAATACTACTAACTTGAGTTATTGTCCAAAAACAAAAGGGTATACAGACGACGACGGGGACAACGACGACAACGATGACATCGCCACACCATTATACGACCTCATTTTTTTTGTGGTAGTATACAAAGTGCAGTTAGTGGTGCTTTCAAATCGGATTGATTGATTGATTGATTGAATATTGTTTAACGTCTACTCAGCAATATTTCAGCTATATCAAGACGAAAAAAAGTTTGTTGATAAATAATCACTTTGGGGTATGGAAAGGGCCATGGGACGGGGAATTCTGACTGCCGCTGGAAAAGTAGGGTGAAATCGTCAAGGGCGGGGAATTTAGCCTTGTAGCCGATCACCTACGGACCACACCAAAAAGAGCTTGCTACAAGGGTTCTTTAACGTGCAGGAAGCGTGGCATTTCTTCAAACACGTGGACCTGAGTTTACATCCCATCCGAAAGATGGGTTGTGTATTTATAAATCCCGCACAACCACGGAATGGGTCCTATTTCTATATCCCGGGACCCTCGGGGTCAGCCTCCGTTTAGGAGGGGTCACACCCCGCAAGCCGGAGATACTGGGTCCTATTTCTATATCCCGGGGTTCCCTCGGGGTCCTCTGTTAGGATGGCTCATACTCCAAGCTCAGAGGATGCTGCGGGCCTATTCTTCAGCCGGGACCGCGCACGGCGCCTTTCAAATCGGAAGATAATTGCGGAACAGTAGCTCTATAGGTTTTTTTTTTTTTCTGATTTGGCGGAGCATAGGGCTACGGATTTTCCCCTGTACAAAACATGCGAGTCTTGCGGCATGAATTGTGTTGCACGTTTCTTGGAGTTTCTTTGAATTGAAAAAAAAATAAAAATATGTGTAATGGGACAAAAAAGGTTGCCTTACCATGTATTTACCTAATCATTATCTCAAGGCAAATCATGATTGTTTTTGCAATAAACAAAAGCACTACATTATGATATAGCAATGAATACATTTTCAGGATGTTCGCTGGTTAATAACTGGGATTTTAGATAAGTACATTCTTTATTAGAAAATTGAATAGGAAGTAATTTCAGCGAAAACAAAATTGAAAGATGACCGATTTCGTTTTTTAGATACAAGATTTTTTTTTTTTTTTAAATGGCGGGAAACTTTTTCATAGGTTTAGCATAATAAGCAATGTTTACACATTAACGAATGTGACAAAATAGCTCCGACTGAATAAGATTTTGTCAGAATGCTCTAAAAGATGTTTAAAATAAAATTGTTGTGGGTGAAAAATATACAAATAATTGATTTTGACAAAACATAAGTTCCTATTTTTCCATAAGATATGATTTTCGATGTCTAAAAAATTGTAAAGGATAAACTAAGTTACTCCCCACCCCTCTTTTAACATTATTTTGGTGATAAAAGGCTATTTTTCTAGTCTCATTCATATTCCTAGCAAATAGTCCTATTTGTAGGGGCGTCCAATTTGAGAATATAAACTTAGAAATTTTCATGGTGAATTTATATCAACTTATAAGCAAAATAGTCGTTGGTATAAAACACGGCGATAATAATGGCATGATATCACTAAAAAAAACAACGGGACAATGAATTTGAAGCCATCTTTATAGGCTTTAAGGTATGCAGGGGGCTGTCGTATGCGGTACAATCCCTATGCGAAAATTTAAAACTTGACAGTTATGGTCTCTACGGTTACTTTCTTATATCAAACATACAAACATGTATGAACAATTCTGATATGTCCTTATCAACTTACAATGTAGATACTAGTATATGAGAGTATGTTTTAATTTAGTCGCTATAGAATTTGCTAAAGAACCGCTAATCTCTTTTGAGTGATTTTTCTGCTTAAAATTCTACTTTTGGAAATCGATCTAGGTTTTTCGTTTAATAATTGAAACAAGTTTTAACGTTAAAAAGGCAGTATTATTGAATGTGGGTAATAATATTATTGAAATGTCGGTTCGAACGCACTGATTTGTCATTCACTTTACCTATAAATTATTTAAAAATTACTAACTCAAACGCGGTTTTCAACTCTATTACCTTAAAATACCCATTTTCAGAAAGAGATTTAATAAACCTTTTAAACACTACACTAACCTGACATCATTGAGTTTCAATCTATGCCCAGAAATGATAAAGGTTTATTTTTTCCGTTCATATCAACATTTGTATTGAAATCTCCGATCATAAGAATCAATAATTGGTTTAAAGCATATAGTTTAAATGAATTAATGGATCATAACACGTGCAAAAAGGCGTTTACGACCGGAAATATTTAAAAAGACATCTTGTATGCATAAATTTATTATTTGAAACACTTTAGTTCTTATGTATTATAATATGTCTCATTGACCAGTCATATGTATGTGACAGGAAACTTCAACTTGCAAAAGTAATGAGGCATGGGTGTTTCCTAATTATTTTTAATATAGTATGAAATTCTGTTTCTGCATTTGAAGATAAGTCATTTACTTGAATTATTTGAATTATAGAACTATATTCAATGATACTGTGACATTTCAATAATAATCTACATTAGATCATTTTCCAAATGTAAACGTTGTAGCTTTCCCTAGCTTTCTAGTGTATGGTCAAAACGAATTACTAGTAATTGTT
Source organism: Modiolus philippinarum (assembly GCA_002080025.1). Classification (NCBI taxonomy): domain Eukaryota; kingdom Metazoa; phylum Mollusca; class Bivalvia; order Mytilida; family Modiolidae; genus Modiolus; species Modiolus philippinarum. Next base: position 5,613 of record MJUU01035030.1, read on the forward strand.
TGGTATACTTAATTTTTCTATGCGGAAAGATATACACATTTAAATGTAATGAGAATCCATAGAAATTTTTGTTGTTTTAATGTGCTAGAACCGTTTATTGTAACGCTGTCAGTGCGTCTTCACATGGATTTATATCCCATTTAGATCTTTTTTCTAAAAATGTGCAAATTATTTACAGAATGGGCTATAAGTTTATGATCACACAGGAAGTTGTTTTTTCATTAAATTTCACCTACTTCTTATTTATTTTTAAATTAAATGGTTTACCATCTAAACACATTACAGCAATTACATTCTATAAATGTCTTTGTACATAGATATATTATATTGGAAGGGATAATCAAAGCCTTTTACGAGATAATTCTGACAAGATGTAGAATTGGAATATAAATGAGATAAATCACTTCTTTTTATATCCTCGGCAGACCCCGGAAGATAAAGAAGTGGTGTATTTTCTACTTTAATTATATATTGCCATTCATATCAAATATTATCCTGTAGAATTGTTAGAGCAATTGACTATTGTAAAAACATTTCATGTCTAGCGAGAAAAGCGGATGTGTATAGATTGATGGCTTGCAATAAACATTTGAGTAAAATACGACATTTATAGGTATAATATTGATCAAATATACTATCAACTCGAGCATTTTTTATACAAAACAATATCGAACTAGCTTCAGATATTTAAAGTTTATGACAAGAGCTGGCCTCACGAGTTATAAAACCAACTTATTTTGCCGCTTCTCCGAGAAGCGACATTAACTTTGGTCAAACTTCTTGTTGGATCGGTAAGTTTTGGGTGAACTCGTAAACGGTGCAATGCTACTATGACTCTCGTGTATGCGTTTGTATTCGTCATGCTGAAAAATGTTTACGATACACGATTTTAAACAAATACCGAAAACTGATCCGCGATTCCGAAATGGTAACTTATTGCAATTATGGCAATTTATTCATGTTTCTTGAAGAACGATGAAGTTCTCCATGAAATCTTCTGACCTAAAAGGTTACTCACAAGTAGTATCTATTAAAAAAGGGGATGCAGTGCATTTGTAAGGTGAGCCTGGCCTAGATGATCAAAGAGGCGGCTTTATCTGCTCTTTAATCATTTTGTTGACATTTCACATAATTTCTGAAATAGTATGAATTTTAAATATTTTAATGTTCAAAACATTGAAATGAATAATGCTTAATTAAAATATTTCGTATAAACTTTGAAGGAATATGCAAAGACTTACTAATAATTTGAATGTTCAAAAAATGTTTTTATAGTTAGCAATGGAAATTTCATATATTATTTATCTCGTTCCATTGTGCTACGCCTTACAAGAAGTCGTGAAGGCTTGTTACGTCGCATTCTAACTTGATCTTGTTTACAAATTTATATGGTCTGTACAATTTGCAGGTTGTTTTCATAAACCCAATCAAATGTATAAATTATGAAGTCTTTTTTTCTGCACTAGTCTCTATTCTCCATTGTAAATAGTGTATATATATATATATACAGTGTTTTTATTAAAGTAAAAAAGAATTATAAGCTGAAAAGCGGCAGGCTTTTTTGTTAAGTTTTCTACTTGTTTTATAAAAAACAACATTCTTTTAAGTCTTCTGTGCTGTGCCAATTGTTTACAGTTAGAATAGGTTAGTATTGGGGGTTTATGAATATTAATTATAACCTAACTTTAACAATGCATTTAAACTTTAAAAATATAAAAATAGCCTAAAAAAGCTCAAACCATAAATAAGTGTTGTTCTGAAAGAAAAGTGCAACTATAAATGTACACATGACACCTCACGAGTATCAAATGTATAAAGTTCTGTTCAGTTGGGTCAGTTGAATTATGACCAAGGTTTTGAACTTGTATGGTAAAATTCATCAACGAGCTAATGAGATAAAATAAGAGAAACCGCTGAGAGACTATTTAAAATTACAACGTAGTTGCAGGTGTACATTTCTCTGTATGCTTAATGATCTCAACATAAAACATCTACGCATGTTTATTGATTGATTTTTAGCACCGAGTTTCAAAAAGCTAAAGAGATCTTCAACCGTTTCAATATACTAATTCAAGAATAAATGCGTGATTTTGTTAGAGAAAGCAGTATACAAGTATTTAAGAACATCTCCAAGTTTGTAGTACTACATATTACCTGATACATGTAGTACTTTTTTGTGTGTACTCCATCAAAGATGTCCTTCAGTGGTAACATCTTTTTATATTGGACTCTATCAGAAAACCACTCAACGATTTTCTCTTATGAAGCTGCTTGACTAATCAGAATCAAATTTAGTCAAAATGACCTTTGTTTGTTTATTATGCTACATTTGGAAACGTGATAGAGTAAAGGGGGGTTTAGTTACTTTTAAACCGGTTAAACCCAAACCATTAGCTCTTGCTAGTGCTGGTACAAAGTCTGGCTATCCCGAGTTCCTATCGTTGTGTACTTTTTTTTCTTTTGTCTTTTTCTTGGTGTTTCTTTTTTTTTCTTGTGCGGTTCCCTTGTTGATTTTGGTATGTGATTGCAATTTCGGCCATTGTAGATGTTTCTTGTTATCTTCCAAAACTTAAGAACGTCTCCTTTGAACAATGTCTCTGCCAGGTTTGCCCCAAGATGGTCGCCATCGTGGTAAAATCTTTCAACATTTGACACTATAAACTACTGATCAATAGGAAAAATCTGGTCAGACTGAAGTCAAAGGATTGTATTGTCCCGAAGATACGCACTTTTTCATTGATTATAGGTAACATTATATAAATAAGATATAGCTTGGAGGTTGACTGGGTAGATTGTTACACAAACAATACATTGTCAACCGACGCTTTGTCACCCACCCACCTATACGTTACTTATTTTATCATACTGAATGTTTTATCAAATTAATTTCAATCATCATAGCAAATAACTGAACCATGAACAATTTTACCCTCGACTGCTCACTAATGCATGAAAAAGTCACCCTCTGCAGAGGGTAAAATTGTGCGTCAGTAAGCAGAGTAACATTGTTCATGTTTCAATGATTTCATGTGTTAGACTAAATTGGCACATACTTCTTAACCAGCGAGAATACAGGAAATTTACACGAAGTATATTATTATAACATAGAGGTCTATTTACGAAATGAAAAGGAAAATGAGCCCCTTTAACAGAGAGTTTAATCGGGCAATGTAAGCCATGATCCTCTAGTAATGGACAATACAGGTTATCGATAGCATCTTGTTCAGGTGAGACTTGATGTACATGTATCGGTATCACAGCTGAATGTTCGAACGAATTAAGGTTTACGTGAAGTATTTATGTCCAATGTTTCTAAATCGTGTGGTATAAGCTGCAACAAGATATTACATGCAGTAATCAAAATAACTATAGGCAGTATCTCAATTCACTTATTAATAGAAACAATGTGATGTTTTTAATTTGCTTTTAAATCTCAATCTCCGAAACAGGGGTGCATAGCTCTTCCTACGTCAGATTATCACCTCTGCCACACCTTGTCCTCCATATTGGATTTACCACGCCCTTTTTACAGTGACGTCGTATACATCCTGACGTATTTCACAATGTGACGTCAAGAAAATCGGCCATTTTGAGAGGAATCTCTCCTTCCGGTGTGGCAGAGGTGCTATCTGACGTAGGAAGAGCTATGCACCTCTGTTTCGGAGATTGTTTAAATCTAACCTTAGCAGAAAAATTCAGCCAAGGGAAGGTTGTTTCGTAACTGTATCTCGTATCGCACTACCCTTATTTGCATGTCCTTCATTGTTTGCCAAAAAGGGGCGCAGAATTTAGATAAAATTCGACTAAATCGAAAAAAAAATCGACTGTAACCCTAATAGTACCCCTTTGTCGAAGGCTGGAATCACAGGTGCTCCTAACCACAGATGAATACAGATATTTTTTTGTTTCTTTTATCTTTGATGCTTCCAAATTACAACTTGTTGAATTTTTTATCTGCTTGTTACTTTGGTTGTTTTTTTTTTTAAGTTATTATCTCCCCTGGTACAAAATTAAATTTTCTTATGATTTCAACGTTTACAAAAAACAAAACATGGTATTTGAATATCTAAATGCATTCTTTGGAAATAAGGGAGGGGGATCAAGACTTTTTTCTATTAACGTGTTTCGGGCATTTTCAGCTAGATGTTAAAAGCTTTCAGGGAAACAACCCCGTCATAAACTGTGTTTGTTCTATTTGCTCTGATTTTTTTTACTATGTGTCTACTGATAAACACTGTTTGTTGTTACTCATAAAATTGTTTGCTGTAATCATTTATTTAAATTAACTGTTATCTGTTTGTTGGAAAAGAAAAGATTGTTAGCCGTTAATTAGACCACTCTTGCCCACCAGCCACACATGATGATTTTTACAAGGAAAATCAATTAGGGACCGACCATTTAACTTGAAGGGGGGGGGGGGGGTTATGGTTTTTTTCTAAAAAAATATTTTGAATCTGATTTTAAAAAAACATAACCCCCCACTTCAGGTTAAATGGTCGGTCCCTTAACCTTTGTTGGATGAATAATGAAGCATCTACGAAAGAGGTGTTATGTCATTCCTTGTTCTTTGTAAATCCACGATCAAGAATTAAAACAACCACGGTTCCTGTAGACAACATATTTTACATCTTAAGGAGGTAGACCTAGGTTAAGGGACATAACTCTTAAAAATCCTATGTATGTTTGTTTTAATCAGTCTTTATTAATATGTTCTAAACTTCTAAGTGACATAGATGGTTTTAATTCTTTTTCACATAAATGCTTAAAAATCATCGATGAATCAGACTGATGAAAACGCCTTACTGATTTAAAGAGTATTCTCCCTTTGCCTAGGTCTACTACCTTAAGGTAGATGGGTACTCCAATTTTTTTTCCATAGATTTTTCTTATTTTTTTACAGGAAAGTTTTCTTTTTATATAAGCATTGAAATAAAAAAATAAAAAAAGGGGGTCACCGTGCTTGTTTTTAAAATAACTGATATCAAAATAATCAAATATTTCTAAAGAATATATAGGGAAAAACAGGTATATTGTTGATTTCTTTAAAACTATTCCATAGATTTCTTGCTACTTTACTCATGTGTTAGCCCTTTGAACATACTTTCAAAAAGTATAAAGAAAAATGGGGTCACCGACTTTGTTTTCCATATAATTTGTAAAATGTGAATTTTCATAGTGATATCTATGTAAAATATTTTTATCAAATTATCTCCTTTTTCATAAATCCTCTTCCAAATTATCTAATTATCAAGTTAACATACCTCGTCTAATTAGATAAAGACATGTGAAATCAAGTCCATGTAGGTCCTTTGCATTTTGTATTATGGATACAATATTGATTGTTTCATTACAAATAAAAATATTTGCATATTTAAAAAACAGATAATACCATAACAGCATAAATAACAAATTCGAAATGGCGGAAGACTACCGATCTACCTTAATAATATCAAAACAAAAAGAAAATACAACTTTTCAAGAATTTAAAGTAGCATCTTAGCAAGATATTTCAGTCATTATTTTGTTCTCCTAAAAATATCCATGAAATTTTTATGACATAAATTGTGCTCTTGAAAAAAGAAGGTAGATCTTTTCCTTACTTATGTCTGATTTTCATGCTAATTATTGGCAATTTCTTTCTTTTTTTATTGCACAGAATCACTGCTAACAATTTACCAGGTAGTTCAGTGCTCTACATGACATCCCTGTTTATCATTGCAATATATGCCAGGCAGACATATACTGCAACTATAATTTTTGGTAGTTTGTAGTTTTTTTATAAAATATTTCAGTTTTTGTTTACAATTAGCTAGGGAATCAAACTATTTGTGTTTTCGGATGAATCGTCTAATTCTATTTCACTGATCAGAATAGATATCTTTGGGTAGATCCAGAGTTTGTTACCTGACTATCTGACAAACACCGACTGTGACATAACCGGACTTATTACTGGCAGTGTGATGGGTGCAACACGTGGAGCAGATCATGCTTACCATTCAAGGAGTTTTGATGATACCCCCGGTTTCCAGTTGGAGTTCACACTGTCAGTGCTTTGTTTTTTGTGTTGTCTTGTATATGACACTGCTAACGTTTAGTTTTGTCTTCGTTTATGATGTTTGTGGTACCGATGTGTCCTTGTTATTGTCCAAATACTTGAAAGATTCATAGGAGCTTTCAAAACTTTTACTTTGGTTCTTTTTGAGGGTTAGAGAAGTAACACGTACCATAGATATTAATTGGTTTTGTCTACGGGTTAGAAAATGATTTTAACCAGTCAGCAATTAAACATTTTTAACACTTTATTTCTGCTGGCTGTGTGACGGGTGCCATGCGTGAAGCAGATCGTGCTTACCCTTCCGGAGGACCTGATGATACCTCAGTTGTTGTTGGGGTTCACACTGTTAGTGCTTTAGCTTTGTGTCGTTCTTGTTCATTTTTGTTCATTTTGTTGTCTTTGTAATGCTGTCTCAATTCAGGTTGGATGTGATTTTCGTGATTTTGGATTTTGGATTTTGGAATTCTATTTTCATCATTTTTGCTTCGGTGTATTCGTTTGCCGATGTATTAAGAAGAATTAGGAGCAATTTCTATCAGAAATAAATTATTCATATACATATGTGTTCTAACACAGACCATTGACCAATCCATTATGAGTTTGAAAGGATGATCACTGGTCATGTTAATAATATCAAGGCTTTATTTACTAGATAATCGATGATATATCATTGAAAAAATAAGATAAAATTAAATAAGAGAGAAAACAATGATGTTAGCGTGCCCATTTTTTTTACTATTGAAATCAATGCCCCTTATCTATTCAATATATAGTTTACATTTCGAAAAGACCCCATGACGGCTCTGGTGTAAGAAATAGTTCGGTGTATAGAGACTTTTCATCAGTGCTATGCACTCCCGATCAATTATCTAAATGCTCATAAATTAAGGGGGGTATATTTTATAAGGATTTGAAGCGATTTGTTCTCGTTTAGAAAGTTTTTTTCTACAAATATTCATACACCACGCCTTCCTCAGTATGGTCATCATGTGTGTAAATATTGTGTATTGATTGTTTTGTTTACCAGTAATAACCGTCCGATCATAATAAGGTCATGTGTATTTTTTTAGATTTATCATTAGTTGACGCTTCTAATATGTGTTTATTCTTTTGAAGGGCTATTCTGATAAAATTGTAATCAGGATACACAAAAATCATGATGAGAAATGTTTATTGTTAAAAAATGGGATTTTTTTAGTTAAATCTGTTTAAGATTCCCGATGCCCAGTTGAAATGACATTAGTTTGAGGACAATTTCATTGAATCCGTGCAGAAATGTATATTTTTTAAATGAAAATAACTATGTCACTATCCAAATTGCTAAAAAGGAGGACAGTTACAACTAAAACACGGATGGACCCACGGGTCGGGTGGGGGTCACTTAACATAGATTTTCTTGGTAAGGGTTGCAGACATTTAACCAGCACTAGACATATAAAAGGGATATTTGATGAAATTTTGTAACCTATCTATATATATTTTTGCATTATGTAAGGCACAGACCATTTCATTTTCAGAGGGGGGCTTGGATTTTCACTCGAGCCGGGGGAATTTTTTCGGATTTATACACTATGCTACGCAACTTTGTTGATCCAGGCAATTTTCTATGGACAAAGTAGGAGCCAGATTTTATTTTCATCTAACCAGGTGCTGGTCAGAGAATTTTTCGGGGCAAAAATCGAGACCAGAATTTTTTTCTAAAAAATATTTTTGTCTTCGAGTTTATGGTCGCAGTGGTTTTATCGAAGCGGAAAGAATATACGGGCAGAAAGAATTCACTGCTACATATTGATATAAAGCGTTTGTCAATTATATTTAAAAAACAATTCAATAGCTTGATATGGCCTTATAGCCATATCATTTCTTGTTTAAATATAAGCGCGGGGAACCTTAGTTCTCCAGACTTTTAATTCCCGATTTTTTTAGACACTTTACCTTTCAAATGCAGTGAAGGAGTACTTAGATTTTCATCAAAGGATGGGTAGCAATTTGGCCGTTTTCCGACCCAATTTTGAAATAATATGTGTCAATGTAACCTATAATATATGTAGTTTAAGATTGTGCCATAAAATATCAAAACGCGCATTTGCAAGTCATGTGATCACGTGATTTTACTAGTACTCATGTCAAATGTAGAAATAGAGTATGAAAAGAATAAAGATTTGCATATTGCCAAAATAACAATGAACCTCATTTTGATATTAAAATGTACGGAAGCATGAAGGGGACATTTTAATTTTTTTTCTATCCCGTGGCCACGACATACTAAGTCGTGGCCATGAGATAGTTATGTAGTGGCCACGAGATGGCTATGCCGTGGCCACAAGATACTATCTCGTTCCCACAACATACTAAGTCGTGGCCACGAGATAGCTATGTCGTGGCCACGAGTTACTATCTCGTTCCCACGACATACTAAGTCGTTGCCACGAGTTACTATCTCGTTCCAACGACATACTAAGTCGTGGCCACGAGATAGCTATCTCGTTCCCACGACTTACTAAGTCGTGGCCACTTAATAGCTATAAGTATCTCGTGGCCACGACTTGGTATTTCGTGGGACGACATAGCTATCTCGTGGCAACGACTTAGTAAGTCGTGGGAACGAGATAGCTATCTCGTGGCCATGACTTTGTTTATCGTGGGAACGAGATAGTAACTCGTGACCACGGCATATCTATCTCGTGGCCAGGATTTAGTATGTCGTGGGAACGAGATAGTAACTCGTGGCCACGACTTAGTATGTCGTGGGAACGAGATAGTAACTCGTGGCCACGACATAGCTATCTCGAGGCCACGACTTAGTATGTCGTGGCCAGGAGATAGAAAAAATATTCACATGTCCCCTCCATGCTTCCGTAAAAATGATATGCAAATGGTGTTATTCTATCCATGATATAATTCTTTTGTCAATACATTTCTTTATTGAAAGGAAATAATACAGTTAAACACAGATTACTATTTGAGAGAAAAATCTACACGAAAACTTCATTTTTTGGGGTAAATGGAGTACTTCGACATCCCATTTTTTATATTGTCTTGATATTACCATGAATTTGCGCTCATCCGACATATTTTCATACACTTAAACATATATTTCTATATTTGAAGCAACAAATCACGTAAGGAGACTTAAATAAAATGATTTTGTCGACTTCGAACGTTTGATTGGTATTAGCATCTGTTTTAGCCTTAAGATATATTTCTGGATTGGGTTGCACAAACGTCAATTAAAGTTAATTGATGTTTAACTTTTAATTGTAAATTAAAGATTCAAGATTCAATATTTTATTAGAGTCTCACCACTTGTATACAACAACATAATTATAACATTTATATACAGATATATAAAACATATAGGATAAAACATTATATTATTAAACGATGCAATAAGACAATTTCTCTAATTCTTGTTCAAAATAAATACTTCCCAAATGATGTTAGATGAACTTAATAATCAACATGTTTAGACATTGATCTCACTTGCTGATTGGTTGTCTCGTGTCAGTTTCTAGAAATAGTGCAACCGGATGTTGATGAAATTAACAACTGCATCATTGTCTAGTGAATTGATTTTTACATATTATGACTAGGATATCTGAATTTATTGATAAGATGACATTCCTTTCAATGAAAGGCGCAATGATACACATAGCAACGATTATAGCAACAAAGTGGCGGAATACTTTAGACTGTAGACTACGGAGATCGCTTTACGTCAAATAAATTGAGTAGGAATTAGAGAAAAAATCTCTAACATTGTTTTCCGGTTTATTACGATAATTTCTCACATCTCGATAGTTAAATTTTCACATTTTAAAGTTCTCGGATAAACCTCGAACTTTAAAATGTGAAAATTTAACTATCTCAATGTGAGAAATATACGTAATAAACTGGAAACAATGTTAGAGACTATATATACATTGTACAAGTGCCATTCTAATAAGAATTATGAGAGACTATTAAAAGAGTTCATAGCACATTATCTTCCTAAATGTATCAAATAAAACATATCATTTATCTATATAGAAAATTAGTTCTTCTGGTTAAAATACTAAAGCAGGTTTTAGCAACCAAATGACACATCTCTTCACTTTTAAATAGATATATAAATTTATCGTCATCCGACAGAGTATTAAAATTATCATTATATTTTACTGCTTCATTATATAAAACATTTCTAAGATCTACATATAAAGGACACATAGTAAAAATATGTTTTTCATCTTCTATAACTTTATTATCCCCCCCCCCCCCGCTTAGCGAAAGCGGGGGGATCATGTAATGCAGTCCGTCCGTACGTACGTACGTACGTACGTCTGTAGTGGCAAGGCATATCTCTGAAACCGCAACAGATAGAAACTTATAATTTGGCATCATGGAAGAGTATATGACCCACTAGGGAATAGACCCCTAAAAATTGGAATTCGACCCCTTGGGGCCAAATTATGAGCGAAAAACAAATTTCGCGATATCCAATAAATGGAGATATCTCCAAAAGTGTTAAAGCTAGGATATTGGAACTTATGTCACTACTTATATTGCCTTTCCCAAGTTGAAAGATGGTATCAAAATTTTGATCCCGCCCTTAGGGGCAATGCCCTAAGGGGTTAAAAAATGTCTAAAAACGATTGTCCAAGAACTCCTCCTACACCGTAGAAGATAGAAACATGAAATTAGGTACACTATAGACACTTGGGGAGTTGTCTGTGCCAAAGGTTTCGGAATTTTGATTTTGGCCCGGGGGTGGGGCTACACCCTAATATGTAAAATCTCAAAATATGGTAAGATCAGTTCATATCCTCACCCCTTAACCATATATATTTATATTCCACATTTAAAGACGAGTAACTTGGTCACCCCCGGGGGTCAGCCCCAACCCCCTCATTTAGAAAATTACAAGTTATCTCAAAAACAGTTGAGATCCCCACCCCTAAACCATATATAATCTTAATGGGCATGACAAGACGAGTTACATGATCACCCCCGGGGGTCGGCCCCGCCCCCTTCATTTAGAAAATTACAAGTTATCTCAAAAACAGTTGAGATCCCCACCCCTAAACCATATATATTCTTAATGGGCATGACAAGACGAGTTACATGATCACCCCCGGGGGTCGGCCCCGCCCCCTTCATTTAGAAAATTACAAGTTATCTCAAAAACAGTTGAGATCCCCAC
>MJUU01035031.1:0-18019 GCA_002080025.1 Modiolus philippinarum
ATGGCACTCGGTAGATGTCCTTGATACTGGATTTGGCTTCCTATTTTGATTTCTTTGGTAATGGGTACTTCTTTTGTTACAACTTTTGGATTAATGCTTTCCATATTATTTGATTTTAATGCTGCTGATGAGAGGTTACTCTTTGAAACACGTGTACAGCATAACGAAATTTACTGTTTTGTTTGCAACTTCGTTTTTTTTTTTTTTTTTTTTTTTTTGAACCATTGGGCCGATGCCACTGCTGGTGGACCAGTGGTCCCCGAGGGTATTCACCAGCCCAATAGTCAGACTTATCTGACATGACAATCTTACCTTAAGTGTTACAAAAATTTACTGTTTTTATCGAAATTCTGAACCTTAAAAATACCGAAGCTTCATTCCTTTTATGGCACCGGGTAGATGTCCTTGGAACTGGATTTGGCTTCCTATTTCGATTTATTTGATAATGAGTACTTCTTTCGTTACAACTTTTGGATTATGGCTTTACATATTATTTGATTTTAATGCTGCTGATGAGAGGTTACTCCTTGAAACACGTGTATAGCATAACGACATTTACTGCTTTGTTTCCAACTTCGGTATTTTTTGTATTTTGAACCATTGGGCCGATGCCACTGCTGGTGGAGCAAAGGTCCCCGAGGGTATTCACCAGCCCAATAGTCAGAATTGTCTGACATGAAAATTTTACCTTGCGTGTTATAGAAATTTACTGTTTTTATCGAAATTCTACACCTTAAAAATACCGAAGCTTCATTCCTTGTATTTCACTCGGTAAATCTCCTTGGTACTGGATTTGGCTTCCTATTTCGAGTACTTTGTTGTTGCAATTTTTGGATTATGGCTTTCCATACTATTTGATTTTAATGCTGCTGATGAGAGGTTAGTCCTTGAAACACGTGTACAGCATAACGAAATTTACCGTTTTGTTTGCAACTTCGGTATTTTTTGTATTTTGAACCATTGGGCCGATGCCACTGCTGGTTGACTAGAAGTCCCCGAGGGTGTTCATCAGCCCAATAGCCAGACTTTTCTGACATGAAAATTGTACCTTGCGTGTTATAGAAATTTACTGTTTTTATCGAAATTATAACCCTCAAAAACACCGAGGCTTCATTCCTTGTATGGCACTCGGTAGATGTCCTTGATACTGGATTTGGCTTCCTATTTCGATTTATTTGGTAATGAATACTCCTTTTGTTACAACTTTTGGATTAATGCTTTCCATATTATTTGATTGTAATGCTGCTGATGAGAGGTTACTCTTTGAAACACGTGTACAGCATAACGAAATTTACTGTTTTGTTTGCAACTTCGGTATTTTTTGTATTTTGAACCATTGGGCCGATGCCACTGCTGGTGTACCAGAGGTCCCCGAGGGTATTCACCAGCCCAATAGTCAGAATTATCTGACATGACAATCTTACCTTGAGTGTTACAAAAATTTACTGTTTTTATCGAAATTCTAAACCTTAAAAATACCGAAGCTTCATTCCTTGTATGGCACCCGGTAGATGTCCTTGGAACTGGATTTGGCTTCCTATTTCGATTTATTTGATAATAAGTACTTCTTTTGTTACGACTTTTGGATTATGGCTTTCCATATTATTTGATTTTAATGCTGCTGATGAGAGGTTACTCCTTGAAACACGTGTATAGCATAACGACATTTACTGCTTTGTTTCCAACTTCGGTATTTTTTGTATTTTGAACCATTGGGCCGATGCCACTGCTGTTGGACCAAAGGCCCCTGAGGGTATTCACCAGCCCAATAGTCAAAATTGTCTGACATGAAAATTTTACCTTGCGTGTTATAGAAATTTACTGTTTTTATCGAAATTCTAAACCGTAAAAATACCGAAGCTTCATTCCTTGTATTTCACTCGGTAAATGTCCTTGGTACTGGATTTGGCTTCCTATTTCGAGTACTTTTTGTTACAATTTTCGGATTATGGCTTTCCATACTATTTGATTTTAATGCTGCTGATGAGAGGTTAGTCCTTGAAACACGTGTACAGTATAACGAAATTTACTGTTTTGTTTGCAACTTCGGTATTTTTTGTATTTTGAACCACTGGGCCGATGCCACTGCTGGTTGACTAGAAGTCCCCGAGGGTGTTCATCAGCCCAATAGTCAGACTTTTCTGACATGAAAATTGTACCTTGCGTGTTATAGAAATTTACTGTTTTTATCGAAATTATAACCCTTAAAAATACCGAGGCTTCATTCCGTGTACATGTCCTTGGTTCTGGATTTGGCTTCCTATTTCGATTTTTTGGTAAAGAGTACTTCTTTCGTTACAACTTTTGGATTATGGCTCTCCATATTATTTGATTTTAATGCTGCTTATGAGAGGTTACTCCTTGAAACACGTGTACAGCATAACGAAATTTACTGTTTTGTTTTCAACTTTGGTATTTTTTTGTATTTTGAACCATTGGGCTGATGCCACTGTTGGTGGACCAAAGGTCCCCAAGGGTACACCCCAGCCCAATAGTCAGACTTGTCTGACATTAAATTTTACCTTGCGTGTTATAGAAATTTACTGTTTTTAGCGAAATTCTAACCCTAAATTTGCAACTTCGGTATGTTTTTTGTATCTGTAAGAGTTTCAGTAATTTCAAAAATGAGAATTATTATTTTTAAATTTATTTTTTTTATATCTACTTTTTCTTTTGCAATCAGTTGATTGAAAAAGATTTAATTCAAACTTTTAGATGCTAAGAAATAGTAAAAAAACCTGTCTCTTGAGAATTTCAAGACAAATTTGAAATAGTATTGCCTGACTTAAGGTAATAGACCTGGGGTAGGAGGAGAATACGCCTTTTTCTGTACAAATTACTTCTTTTGATTGGTTTGAAAAAAAAAACAAAGGATTTAGCATATTTATCATAAATAAAAATAAAATATTCATGTTGTCGTGAAACTGCACTCCTTTCATGAAATGATTCAAAGTACCTACATTAAAATATCTAGGTTTTGAATGGCATCTTAAAATTATTTTTGAAGATGTTTAGAAATTTATAGTCTTTATACGCCAATTTTATACATGTACAGTACAGTGGTTTACGCTTCATGGTGACTACTGAAAAGACTTCAAGACTCTTAGGATGGCGATGTTTCTGTGAACTATACATCAAAAACCGGTTTAACCCTACCGCTGGCTGTTACTAGTACCGGTACCAAGTCCGTCTATCCGGAGTTCCTATCGTTATCTATGCTTGTCTTTTGTCATTTTATTGTTTTTCTTGTGCAGTTCCCTGGTTGATTGTGACATGTGATTGTAAAGTTCGGTCATTATAAGCGCTTCCTGTTATCTTTCCTTCATTAATCAAAAACCTTGCGGTGAAAGGTACGGCACTTTTTCTATAGATATATTATTATTAACCATTCTTTGAAATATTGGATTTCCTATGTTTGGGGTCTAGTGCTGCTGATGAGGAATCACTTTCCGCATTGGCCATACAGCTCAATAAAATTTATTGTAGTTGGAGTTAACAAATGTGCAATGTTTTCATGTCTATTTACTACATATCTTTTCGTAAAATATCAAATACAGAAGTTTGTCTTTTAATGCAGTGTGGAATTTGTTAAACAATCCCCTTGTTAAGATGTATGCTCTTTATTTTTCTTAGATATGGTGTACTTGTACATGAGATTATATCTCATATGTACACTTTGTTTATAACTATTATCTAAATTTATGTAAATTCTAAAACCTAAGGTTTAACTCCCTCCATCGTAGTTTTGTCCTTAGCTATATTTGATAGTATTTGATTATTCGGATTTCGGTTGGTTTTATCATTTTAAACATTTTTTGTGGTAAAGATTTTTGTTATGTAAAACAGTATCAAGAATAGTGTATCAATGTATACTCTGGAGAAAGTTTTTATATTATCAGAGAGAAAAGGAAAATTCATTATTGGAATCAATGAATCTTGATACTTTCCAATAGTGGAATGGGATAAATTTTGCAACTGCTGACTGACTTGTTAAGGTGCGATTATTGTCTGTCAGAATATAAATGTTGATATGTTTTGTTGTATATCTTGTAAAGTCAGTAGAATTAATCAATAATGTTTAGGTCATACACTTGTGGAACTGAATTCTTGGTTTTAAGAAATTTGATTTCCTAACCCTCAATCATGCAAGGATGCTAGGATGTATTTTCATTACTATTGCAGGTTTTACGATAGTCACCATAATTTGACAGACTGTTACAATGTTTATATGCCACAGATGAGAAAAGATATCTTTGGGTAGATCCAGAGTATATTACCAGATTGACGAGCAACGACTGTGATAAAACCGGACCTTTCCCTGGCAGTGTGATGGGTGCCACGCGTGAAGCAGATCTTGCTTATTCTTCCGAAAAACCTGATTATACTCCCGGTTTTAAGTGGGACCCACAATACAATAAATGCCAAAGTTGCAAAATAAAACAGTAAATTTCTTATGCTTTACACGTGTTTCAAGGAGTAACCTCTCATCAGCAGCATAACAATCAAATAATATGGAAAGCCATAATCCAACAGCAGCTTAATAAGAAGTACTCATTACAAAAAATATCGAAATAGGAGGACAAATCCAGTACCAAGGACATCCGTCGAGTGCCATACATGGAATGAAGTGAGTATTTTAAGGGGGTTAGAATTTTGATATTAACATTAATTTTTTATAAAACGCAAGGTAATTTTTTCATGTCTGACAAGTCTGACTATTAGGCTGGTGAGACCTCTGGTCCACCAGAAGTGGCATCGGCCCAATAGTTTCAAAATATAATAAATACCAAAGGTGCATTTTAAACGGTAAATTTCGCTTTGCTGTACACGTGTTTCAAGGAGTAATCTCTCATCAGCAGCATTATAATCAAACAATATTGAAAGCCATAATCCAAAAGAAGTCTAATAAGAAGTACTCATAACTAAAAATATCGAAATAGGAGGCCAAATCCAGTACCAAGGACATCCAACGAGTGCCATATACAATGCCAGGTCTTTAGGTTTATTGTGTTGTATAGTGTTTTGTTTATTTTACTGTAATCTTTTACTTTTGTCTTCGTTGATTATGTTTCCTGTATCGAATGGTCTGTCATTATCTGAATACCGAGCATATTCACAGATTGAAGTTGTTCTAACTTATACCTTGGTATTGTTTGAAAGTAAGAGAAGGAACACGTAACATGGATTTTTATTGTTTTTTTTCTAAGGTTGGAATTTTATAGTAAATTTAGATTCTGCATATGGCCATTTCAACAACTTTTGTCTTTGAAATGATTTTTATCAATTAGTCACTAAAAATATCTTTCAACACCATTACTAGCTGCTGTATGACTGATGTCATGCGTGGAGCAGACGATGCCTACCCTTCTGAAGCACTTGATGACATCTCACGTTTCTGGAGGGTTCACACTGCTTATACCTTAGCTTTGTGGCGTCCTTGTTCATTTTTGTTAATTTGTTCTGTCTTTGTCGTACTGTGTGAATTCGTGTCTGATATGAATTGCCATGATTTTGGAATTTCCTCTTTCCTAATTTTTGCTTTGGTATTTTTGGTATTCTCTTGCCGATTTGTTCATGCTGCATCTGAAATTTGAAGAATATATATATAATAGACACAAAATTTTAAAGATGCAACATTTTTCAACAAAACGATTCTCTTTCAGCCATTGTTTTTTGATCGGGTTGCTTTTAAATACATTGAAGAAGTGTAGATCGCTGGGACTACAATCGACTTATTACAATTATCAACCATGTTGATACACTCCTAGCGGAAATAATCATAATCAGTACTTATTCCCATTCCAATAAAAAAGTAGGGGAGTATTATAACACTGTTTCATGAATTTGTAGATGTGTTACAGCGGACATTGGGGATATATCTTTAGAATTATTTGTGGTCCACTTTTATTATTTATTACAGTTATCTCCCCTATCATGTATATAACAAATTTCGAATGTTTGTACTTACCCTTCTTGGTTTAACAATTTTTGATCATTTAAGTGTAGATAGAAAAAAAGCAAAGTAAGCAAACTGTCTGACCAATATAATTTTTAATATAAAGTATGTTTTCCTATTGTACATTGCGCAACATGTAATAAATGGATGGAAGTGCAATTCCTGCATACATATTTGTATGACAGCTGTAAAAATTCAATTTCTCGGTACTCGATTAAGCTCCATTTTAAGCTAGTCAACTCGATTCATGTAATCAGCATATACGAGGAGATATATTATAAAATAGAATGAGAGTGACACAGAAGGTTCTTTTTAAATAAGCGAAGTTAATACTGATATCACTGTATTTAGTTTCTGCAGATAGGCATGTCGACAACCTATATCTCTCCAGTGTAGATCAACTCAAAACATGTGGAAGACCATACTCGAATAGAGGAAAATGTTAGGAACTGCTGTAACAGAATACCAAATGGCCATAATACACTATATCAAACACCAATACATGGAGTATGTGCTTTGCTTTGTGAAACAATTTGCGGCAGACTTGTAATGTTATATCCTTATCTTTTTTCTCGTTGATTTTGTAGCTTTGATCATGTAGGTTTAATCGATAATCGTGGTTGCACGTAAACTCCGCTGTAATTATTAGTTTTATTTCAATACAAAAGAAGTTTCATATTATAAAAATAATTTTAATAAATATAACAATAATTTTACAAATAATTCTTTTAAGAACAATACAAATTAACAATCAGGAATAAAAAATAGACAAACCATTCTTTCTACCATCTTTACCTATTACACATCGATATTTCATTGTTTTCGTCATATGGAACTCTGAATAATTTTTAGAAATATTCCTGGATTTTAAAGTCAGAGTCATTCTATTGTCACTTGAAAACACAGCAAATGCATTTTGTGATGTTATTATATTTTCTGACTCAGTGTTACTGTGAAATGTTGTATATGTTGCTGCTATTTTATAACCAGAATCTAGAAAATCGTAATCTGAAAAAAAACATCAAATATAATTAAAGCCGACATACGTATTGCAGCTTTTATTGCATCAGTTTAGGGGTTGTGTTATATCTATATTGTCATCTGCAGTTTCTTGGGGATCAACAATACTTTAAGGGATTCCATATTCATAGATAAAACTACGATATTTGAAATATGATTGTATCTAGTTGAGATAAAAATCAAGTTTGACTTTGGTCCTGATTTTGTAGAGAGTTACGGCCTTTTCGTTACAATGTGTGAATGTATTGATTTAATATTTGGTACTTATTTGCCATAAGTTATGAACAGGACTGTTTACAAGTTTAGCAAATGTGTACATAGTCTTTGTTAAATACAATATTTCACAAATATGTTTGTTATTTATAACGATTTAGATTTTAGATACTTCATACTGAAAAATCATGTAAAAGTAAGGGGAGCGAGGGCGAAAAAAGTATACATGTCTTCTGCATTTACTCCATATCCTTTCGTTTTTTTATTTTGTGTAAAATTCAAATTGAATTTTTTTAGCCTTTTGAATTTCAAAGTATTAATTTTCATTCTGGCTATCAAACAAATGATTATAACAAAAAATACATTTTTTTATGTAAAAGGTGAAAATTCACAACGAAAAAAAAATACTTACTGAAGTCCACTTCATTTATATACTATTTTCTATCATGTAAATTTACTTCATACATATTGCAATTCCTGGTAAAAAAAGATATATACCTTTCAATTTGCCTCCAAGTATTGTAGTTTTGTCTGCTATGTGTGAACATTTTGTCACATCTATTACAGCCCTGGTTTCCCTCCCTTTCCGAAGAGCTGATCGGAGTGACCCGAAAGATTTCACAGCTTTGATATATTTGAATGGATCTGATGTAAACTTTACATTTCCATTCCTGAAAAAAGCAACACAAAAATATAACATATTGTAATGCAATGATATTAATCATTTTGTGAAATGAAAATCTACTGTAAAACTCTACAACTCTACAATTGTAAAGGATGCTCGGTTTTACGGATTTTGCTTTAGTCAAGACTCTCGACTTTTTTTTCTTTTTTGGATGAATTTTTTTTACATTTGACTAGATCTTGCAATGAGTTGTTTCATCTGACGATTTTACTATGGACATGTCGTTCTCACATGGTGGGTGATACATACATAGCAGGAAACGCTCACCATGTCAATGCACCTGTCACACCACTTACAGAGTTCATGTTGACATGTCTGTCTAGTTTTTCATAGTTGTATCTGTAGAATGGATCGTGAAATCCCATCGTTCCTTGTTTTTTTCTATCATAAATCAAGTGTTACATTGTTCGAAAACACTTGAAAATTGTTCTAGATGGACCGAATTCTATATTTTTTTAAAACAACAAAATACCGAAATTGCCAAATTTTAGTTTTACAGTTGGCTTTTTGGTTCTTCCTTGCAGAAAAAATATCAAACATTTGAAGGATCACAAATTGCAAACGTATGAAGGAACTGACAGAGAGCAAATTAATAATCTAAAGTGCTAAAGGCAGTGCTGAAATCAGCTAAGAAAAGATTTTTGCATCAGAGATGTACCTCACAGTTTCTAAATTTTAGATATTGTTAATATTCAAATCATTGGTTTTTAGAAATGACGACTTTGCTGGCAATACTCTCTCGGACTTACAGTACACCATTAGAGGAATCAACCTACTTTTGATAAAAAAAACAAAATATACAGTTGAAGTAAAGGTTTGTTCTTCAGATTTCGAAACAAAAAAAGTTATATTCTATCCGTATGATATAAGTGGGTGCAGCTTTTGTTACTCGACATCAGTTCCGTTTTATCACGACATGAAAGGTTCCTTTAAATTTAGTGAAAAGAAAACACAAACATAGGATGATTTTTCCTAGGCATTTAACAAAATATGATACAATATTATATCCATTACCTTTATCAGTAATCAAGATATGTACACAAAATAAGTGAAGTATCATTATTTGGGTATGGAGACACCGAATGTAAGTCATAAAAAATTTAAAAAATAATTTTAAGTAGAGTCCGACATAATATCCTCTTTGGCATACCTGCATATCTATTCAAGAGCCAATAATTTTTATTGCAAACAAAGCAGTTTTTTTTTACGATCATGGGATAGATTTGTATATTTTTTGAGTCATTGTTCGCTTTTCATATGCATTGTGCTACTAAAGCTCTAAAAACATAACGTTGACTATCTTTCAATGCAAACTTGAATAAATTTAGCGATGACAACTTGGAACACTGATCCAATCAATTTGATGAAAGTTACATTAGGTAGACAATACACTTTATACTTACTTTGTCTTTGAATTGTATATTTTACAGACGGCCATGGATTGCTGTTTGACGTGGTTGCTGAAAGAATCGATGATGTAAAAATCTATAACAACTGTACCATCTCTATAGACTTTAACTTCACGTAAAATTTGGTAGATATCTGAAATGAGATAAATCTTATAAAGATGTGAAACCACCAATTCATTTCTTTAACATTTTCAACTAAAATTTGGAATTTTCAAACCTCCCTGGACAATTCATCTTAATTTTAACCTTCCCAAGACCATAACTGTCATGAAAGGCACATACCTGCTCTACATTACATACCTTTAAAGCCTTCTAAGAGATTCCCGGTGTGTCGGAAAAGCCACCTATAAATACGTACCACGACGTCACAACATTGCGCAAAAAAAGTCATTAAGAATTCCCCTCCTTTAAGTGATCTAAAATTACACCTGCTCAAATGACCTTGGTATTGAAATAAACCTAATATATCAATGTTTAAATGGATGTATCATTCATCAAATTCCCTCCAATAGTTTTAAAGGTGCAAGAATACAAAGTATATCTTTAGATTCAAAAGGTCTATTTTCTATTTTCCAACTCTGATTGGTTGAATTGGTGGTTTGATACCTAAAGGCAAATGATAATAAGTAAAAATGCATATATCGTATTTGTCTATGCGTTGTGAACAATATTTTGCCTTGTGGAAAAAATTGAAGTTTCGGTCCAAACTCTAATTCAAGATTCTTTTTTACTTAGTACTGGGATGATCATTTCTTTCAACTGTTTACGAACTTTCTACAGCAATTGGTGTCGAGTTGCTACCGGACAATACCGCAATGGAAGGAGGGTTGGCATACCATAAAATCGGCTTAATCAACCATTTTTTTAAAATGCCTGTCCACCTATTGATTAGATGAACCTTGTCAGTAAAACTCCTCGCTCATCTCTCGATTTAGTGCTTTAATTCTCTTACAGAATTGCTGCATATATGCAGCAGATGCGCAATAAGCTTTCGTGTTATTGATATTGGTGTGGGGCAAACAAGAGACCCCATGATGTCTATTTTGAAGTTGACAGTGGAACTCCTCCTACACTTTTGGGCCAAGTGTTTTAGTTTTATTATAGAAATCTTGCATATTTGCTGCAGGTGCGCAAGAAAACTTTCTGATTCTTGATATTGATCTTGATGCAGGCATGAGGCCCGAAGATGTTTATTTTGAGACAGGTGGGCTTGTCAATGGAACTCATCCTCCATTTTTGGATTTATTGATGAATTTTGTTATAGACTTGTTGAATACAAGTATGTGCAATAAGCTATCGGAATTATGATTCCGGTTCCAACTTTGATAAATTTCCTGAAAATGTGAAAGACTCATATTTTTTTAACTTTAAGCATATAATCTCATATTTTTTTGGAAATGTATCGAAAAAAATAAAGTTCTGAAATGTGATTCCAATTTTGGTAAATCTCCTATAAGTTTGAAAAACCACTTTTTTAAGAATTCTATCTAGCAATTATATTTTAGAATTTGGTTCAATTAGGATAAACATTTTCACCAATTGGATTTCAAAAATATTAGATTCCAATTTAGGTGAAATTTATGCAAGTCTCAAAGACCACTTATATTTGGGATTCTACCCAGCGACCATATATCCTTGTATTTTTTTAGTTAAAATTTTGACTATCGATGATTTGATTTCCAAAGTATTGAGAAATATTATGCCCAGGTTCTGTAAAAACTTTTTTCTGTGTCAAACAGGGCATTGCGGGGAATGTCATCATTTTTATGGTGCCAATTCTAATTAAATCTGTTATGACAATTTCCGTTTCCGAAATCTTGATTGAATTTCAAGAGCTCGGTGTGTAGAGTTGACAGATATGGTCCCAAGGTGGATAGGTGGATAGTTAATAGAGTCATAAAACGGAAAGCTTCGCCGTGAATCATTGTAGATAAACTTGTATGGAAAAACAGTATGAAAACCAACAAATTTGATGCGTTTCGGAAATATCGGGCTTCTTAGGGGCCGTTACAGTAAGGTACAATTTCCTGCTTATACCCATATATACCCATTTTAATAGAAAAAAAACTGGTTCCCTCGTTCTTTCATCCAATTTTCCACTTTCTGAATCGATTTGGTTTTTTTTTCTATTTCTGATATAGCCGGCATTCTGCTAAGTTGTAATGGTATGAATAATTCTTGATATGTCGTTACAAGTGAACGTGCGGTAAACGGCAGTGTTGTAGCCGATTCATAATGGAGATTTTGGGAAAATCGATTATTTCGACTTTCCAGTAGTGAACTTCCCGTTTTTTAGCAGTAATATTCTCCCATCCCCGGCATATGGAGTATTCATTTCACAACTCATTTGCTATTGTCGTGCCTGTTGTCAATAGCGCGAAATTAATGTCTCAAAAACTTCAACATCAAGGTTATGTTGCAATTGTCACTACAGAAGTTTTACGGTCGTCAAAATGATTTGACAAACCGTTACAATTTTTCTATTTCAAGTAGGAGAATAGTTATATTTTGGTAGATCCAGATATTATCACCGGGCTGACAAACACTGACTGTGACAAAAGGGCTGACAAACACTGACTGTGACAAAAGGGCTGACAATCACCAACTGTGACAAAAGGGCTGATAAACACTGACTGTGACAAAAGGGCTGACAAACACTGAATGTGACAAAAGGGCTGACAAACAATGACTGTGACAAAAGGGCTGACAAACACTGACTATGACAAATCTTTGACTTTTCATTGACAATGTGACAGGTACACCGCGTAAAGCAGGTCATATTCAATCTTCCGGCAACTGATGATACCTCAGTTTTTGTAGGGGTTAACAGTGCTAGCGCTCTAGTTTTGTTGCGTTCTTGCTCACTTTTATTTATTTGTTTTGTCTGGGTCGTGCTGTATCAATTCGTGTTGGATATGAATTGCTGATTTTGGGAATTTCTGGTTTTGGTATTCGTTTGCCGATGAATTTTATTTTGCAAAAAGAATACTAATTCATCAAAAGAAAAAAATACTAACTAAAATATGCTCTAGTTCAAGATCCTATGAAAAATAATCTCCACAAAGATGGGTATTATGTGTGTCCGTTATAAGAGTTGATCAATATCATGAGATTGTATTAATTCCAGAATTGTTCTACGCAAAACATGCAGGTGACCAGCTGTTCAGAAAATGTCGTGATAAGCATCGCGTAGTTGTAGTCAAGGAGCTGACATATAACATTTACATTGACGTTTCCTGGCCTTTCATGATATGTTATTCAGTCTACAAAATCAAATCATTTAATATAATGATAGATATGTTTAGGAGTCAAGGTACTATGAATAAACTTATATAATGGTCACTATCACACTATCACATAGCACCAATGCTAATCTGCCAAATTATTCTTTGCTTGAACAATACGGGATTTTCGATTTAGGAACTCTAATGTGTTTGTTGGAGATAACAGAAAGATTGGATATGACTTGGTTCTTACCTACTGAATAAATAAAGCCAACGTATTTTCAAATAGCAACAAACTAATTTAAATTTATCTGAAGTAAACTATATCATGGTACATATTGTTAACAAAATTTTTATGGACGGAAAACACATCATCTGGAGCACTAAAAACTAGATAGAAAATCGTTCACCCCTCATAGACAGATATGTTCCAGCGTTGGCTGAATGTTATATTTTAGTGTAGTATAACTTTATTGGTGAGAAACAATTTGAAAGTTGCGTAATAATTGCTTGCTGTATCAGCAACAAATTTAATAATGGATTGCATAGAAATGAGCCTGTATCGCTCACCTGGTCACTGGTTTTATTCATTGTCACCTATAGACCACCCATTCATACTATAAATCAGTTTAGCCGATCTTACATTTTCATTCTTGGATGAGGTACAAACTAAACATCACAAACTTTGGAAGGGATCACCCAAAGAAAATTGTAACCAAGTTTGGTTCCAATTGGCTCAGTAGGTTCAGAGGAGAAGACATTTGAATGCATTTCCCATAGAGTCCCTATGTTAAACTATGTTGCACGCTGGCGGCAATTTTGGATGAGGTAAGAACGTAAAAATCACAAACTTTAAAGGGGAGCACCCAAGGGCTATTGTGACCAAGTTTGGTTCAATTTTGCTTGGTAGTTTCAGAGGAGAAGATCTTTGGATGCATTTCCCATAGGGTCCCTATGTTAATCTATGTTCCCTGCTGTCGGCCATCTTGAATGAGGTATGAACATAAAAATCACAAACTTTGAAGGAAAACATCTAAAGACTATTGTAACCAAGTTTGGTTCCAATTGGCTCAGTGGGTTCAGAGGAGAAGACATTTAAATGCATTTCCCATAGGGTCCCTATGTTAAACTGTGCTCCACGCTGGCAGCCATCTTTGATGAAGTACAAACGCAAAAATCACAAACTTTAAAGGGGACCCCACACCCAAGGACTATTGTGACAAGATTTGGTCCCCATTGGCTCAGTGGTTTCAGAGAAGAAGATCTTTGAATGCATTTTCCATAGGGTCCTATGTTAAACTATCTTCTCCGCTGGTGGCCATCTTGGATGAGATGCAAACCTGCTGGACATATGTAGAAATTGTAGTTCTGGAAAACCTCAACACTTTTGCAATTCACATTTAACCTTTGTCTCAAACAGTTTTTGAAATAAAAGTAAAAACGTTTTAAAAATTAATAAAATTCAAAGAAAAAGCGGCAATAACTTCTATGTGGGTTGTCGGATTTTCTTCAAAATTGCAGGACATGTAGATCTAACTATGCTGACTATTTTTGTTATACAAACTTTACTTCTATCTTCTATCAATTTCAATATATAAGACCAGAAGTAACGAAAAACTGAAAATTTTACGGAAAAGGGGCAATAACTCCAAGATGGGTAACCGGATATTCTCCGAAATTGCAGGGCAGGTAGATCTCATCATGCTGATCAGTTTTGCCCCATGTCAGAATTTTGATATCTGTAATGGTTTTCGAGTAATTTGCAAAAAAACCCAGCAATTTACCCCTATGTTCTATTTTTAGTAACAGCGGCCATGTTGGTCTACAGACATAAAAATCGCAAACTTAAAAGAACATACCCTGGTGATGATTCGGGCCAAGCTTGGATAGTATTGGCCCTGTAGTGTCAGAGGAGAAGATATTTGAATAAAAGTTAACGGACGGACGGACGACGGACGCCGAGTGATGGCAAAAGCTCACATGGCCTTTGGCCAGGTGAGCTAAAAACTCTTTTGCTCCTATTCCTAAAGAGGGTGCTTACCATTTTCAAATAAGATTTTCTTTAAAGAAGCTACTTGTAACACCTCGCCGTGAAATTTTCTCTTGTCTAGAGAAATTTCAAAATTGTCTATCTCCATTCCAAAATGAAATCTGTGGGGAACAGGATATCCCGATTTAGAACACTTCGTAGCATCAATAACCATATATACTACTCTTCCAGATGTAAGTTTCTCTATGATATCTTCAAAGCTGTTAAGATTCCATATCCTTGCGTGGTTATAAGACGTGATGCCGTCAGAAAAAGGAATTTGGTATCTGAAGCTTCTACCTTCCAGTGGTCGAACACCAACATTTTTCGATGTCCTTGCAACATTTTCTGGAAGAGCATTATTATTTTGTCCATTACTCGGTGGCGCATACCTGCTGGAAAAATTACATGAAGTTTCGATGAAATTCATTTTCAGTTTTAATAATAGAGAGTTCTTTTATTTGCTATGTTAGTCGTGTATATAATATGTTCTTCGCCATTTTTCTACGTTTCAACTACTGTTAATTGGAGGCGTTTTATATGTTGACCTGTATGTGTAGCCAACTGATTTTAATGTGATCATTTTTATTTTTTTTAATTAAGTAGTAATTATTAATAAAAGAAGTTACTCATTTTAACTGAAAACTTATAAATATTCATGTTCAGTGCAGATCAAATAAAAATATTCGGAAGACCAATTGAAAAATACATAATAACCAATCTTTAAATTGTTTTACATGTACATGTATACTGATCTGTAGTTTTCAAACCTGTATCTTTTTCTGCCCATTCTAAGACTGTCTTTTTCAATTTTCCTGACCTTTGCTGCAGTTTTTAAAATATCCCTCATTGTATTGTTAAGCTTTTCTCTCCTTCTGATTTTAAGTTCCCCTTAACATCAATTTTCTGTCGATTTAAATAGGACAACTTTGAGGCTTTTGTTCACGTGCGCTTAAAGCAAGTATCAATTTTACATTAATGATGAAGTTTATCTATACAAGCCTCTTATTAGTTGCTCTTTTTTATTTCTTTCATCGACTACTCAACCAACTCAACAACTCGTCTTCTTTGCTGGACTAACGTTTTTAGACTTGAATTAAGCTGTGAATAGCCGACCCAATGGTTGATATCAATGGATATGAAGAAAAAGAAAATGAATTGTTTTATTTTTTTTACTTTATGTCTTAATTACTTTAGAATTTGCCTATGTACATTTTGCTTTATGTTTCTCATTTATTTTATGTGCGCTTAACATTTTCTTGATGAACACTAGTATTTGGTATTAACATGACCATTTACAGTTCTCTCTCGATACATACTTAGCCCGGTTTATTTTCTGTGTCTTTTTCATTACGTATGGACCTTCTGTTGCCAAGGATTTAGAACCATCACTGACTTTGTACCAGCCTTCTTGCCATGTAAGAGATTTTGTATCCAACGAAGCTGACATTTCAACTCTCACCTGCAACAACAAGATACATAGCTTAAAGACTGATATGTTGGAACCAATAAACTATATAATCTTTCCCCGATTGGAACAAACTGAACTGTAAAAAAGCAAAATTTCCATCAATACACGGAAATCAAGATAAAAGAATAGTGTTTTTGTTCTTGTTTTTAAATCTGAAATCTCCATTAACTCTAATTAATTAGTCCCAAATACATGTTTGAGCAGAATTTTTGGTAAATGTTGAATAATCTACATCCACATCTCTTATATTATTATCATTATACGGCAATGGATTTAGGGTACCAACACATTAAATTTTGTACAAAATACAAAATTGCAATAGAAACGTTCAAAACATACAAAGGGTCACATTCCTGGCAAAAATAAGTTGGAAATACCCTACCGTTATAATTTGTTCATTAAGAATTGTTACTGGGTATATGTATATCGATTGTGAATTCCTGTTTTTATATTAACAAGTAGGTTTTTTTTCTAGTAAAGTGGGAAACTGTAATGTATATAGTCGATACCCTTACCAATGTAGGTAAATGAAATACTCCATGTCCTATTTTGCTTGCAAATTTTAATATTCAACTTGAATAAATCATTATAGATTTGATTTGGTGACTGAATATGCTACAAGAGAAAGGCATTGTCACTGTGAACAAGTAGCGTACTATTTAGCATTAAACTGAATCAACAAATTGTAACTCTTCGACGTAGTAAAACACTTGATCCAGAAAATTACGTTTTATTACTTATAATTTGTATTATACTGCTCTTTTGAAGTGCAAGAAAACGTGAATATCAAATACAATTTATTTTATATGAAATGGTAATAAAGTTATTTTTATTTATTGCATCAGTAACCCGATAACGTTCAAATGATACCAAAAACCACTAAGTCGCTTGTCCCCTACACGGGACCCTAGATTAGTATCACTTCTTAAGCATATACAGAAAGACATTCATTTGCTACAGAGAACGTTTGTATATTCCTATGATGAAGAACCAATTTTAAAATATCCCAAAATGAATTTCCTCCTGACAGATTTAATTATAAGAATTTTTAACGATGATCGGTAATATATAAGTACATTGCAATAGGTAGAGAAAATGCTTACTTTGCGAAATACGATTACGAGCCAGAGAAAATATATACACAAGACGATCGGACTATCGGAATTCTAATGAGTACAAACTGTGCATTTCTTTCAACCAATCTGTTTGTCCAGTCTTATAAAACTGAATTCATCGAATTCCCTTTATAAAAAAAAATAGTCAAATCCTTTAATTTCAACTTCCATTATATGGATGATATTTTGCTAATGAACAACCCTAGCTTCGGTTATTTTCTTCATCTCATGTATCTAAAAGAGCTTGAAATTAAGGATACTACAGACACTTTCACATCGACCTAATTCCTTGACATTCATCAAGAAACTGACAACAGAGGTAGATTACAGGCTAAGATGTTTTCCAATAGTCAACTTTCCTTTCCTTGTAGTAACATTCAAACAGTCCCAGCATTTGCATTTTACATCTCGCACGTCATTCGTTACTAAAGGAACTTGTATTGATACAGTGGATTTTCTGATAGAGATCGGTTGCTTACGAATAGGTAAACAGGGTATGTTACCTATAGCTCGATGTCATCACTGCATTAGTCCGCGATCTTTGGAACCTCTATTGGATATCTGTTACCAAGATGACAACAAATCTGTCCCTTTAACAGCTTCAGTTCGTTTACTTCCTCTATTGGATTTTACTTCATTACCGACAGGCCTCTAAAACAAACAGGAGATGCTTACTCTATCGTTTCACCTGATCTCACACATGAGTTATAATTGGGTTTGTGTTGTTCATCTGTATGTATGTACCACTTGTCTTTGTTTCTTTGTGTTTCAGATGTTGCCAGTGCCTTTTATGTTAGGTCCTCACTTACAGTATAAAGACTTCAACACATCTTTCAATGTTATCGGGACATTGAGTTTTTTTTTCGTTTTTCAAGTTTGCTTCAATATTTTATTACT
>MJUU01035031.1:18109-44962 GCA_002080025.1 Modiolus philippinarum
TTTTTTTTGTTTTGTTTTGTTTTTTTTTTGACTGACGTGCTTACCTTATATTTGTTATTGAGTATACATAAATGAGCAATCCAAGGACTCCCTTTCATTATTTTTCTATTGCCTCAATATATTAAGATCAGATAATCAAAATATATTTTCCCACAAGGTCCACTGATAGAATATGTATGGCTCTTACTGTAACCTTTGTTGTCAGATCCTAAAACATTAAAATATTATTCCCGTAGAGCTTCAACGACTTATCGGAGATCATCAAAATACGGAAACGTTAACAAAGGAACTGATGGCGGAGGCATATGATGGCAATACTTCATACTGACGACAAAACACAACGCATTTTAATGCAGGTCGTCACAGTCCGATTCAATACAACTTCAGCTCTAGTAGTACTTTTTAAAGTGTCAAAGAAACGGCAATCCTTTCTAATCCCAATTAAATAGGATGATCAATGGAAAGTATTACTATAAAGCTGTATAACAAAATGCAGTAAGGGATTAGTTCATTGAAGTTAAAATCAGCATCATGCATGGCAGGCTAACAATCTTGCCTCTGGCGTTAAGCACTTAGTTTATCGAACTTTAGTACAATGATTTTTATGGTGTAAATTAATTTGAACGTTGTGACTTTAATTTGTCTCTCTATACGATCAGTAGATGTATGATATCTTCTTTGATAAAAATGTTGTCAATGAATTATAGAAAATGTACTCCACGTCCTGTTAAATGTAAAGATCGGCAAATTGGGTGTTTAGTTGCACTTGATAGATTGCAAAAAGCTATGGTACAATACAAATTTACTGGCACAGTTGAAAACAATAATAAATTTTGAGGATTTTTTTCATTGAGAATAAGGATATCTATGATGACTATAATGTAATCGTACTTCACTTTAAGCAGATTTATTCTTTTATACGCACGAAGCCAGGTTCATACAAGGGCTAGTTCAGAGAGAAAGCAATAAATAGCGGCTCCTTTAATTTTAATTTCCGTTCGTTCATTGAAAATCTTTGAATTTAAGGATTACCCTCCTCTTATATACCGTAAATGAACTGAAAATTTACCCATATTTGCTTTATTGATCTCATTACTCCTTATTATTTTATAAAGAACTCCCTATACACCATTTCAGTACAATTTTTGGTAAATTTTCCCTAAATCAGTATTACATGAAGATAATCAAAATATACTTTTATCTTATGGCCGAATGTTACATTATTTAGTGCCTGGCGACAATTTAGAAAGACATGAAAAAAGTTTGTTCAGTATTTTTAGTAAAACTTGGTTCATTTTTGCATTAGCGGTTTAAGACAATGGGTAATCAAAATGTCAGAGGTGATGATCTAGACCAATGATAATTGTGTGCAGCGCTGGCTACAATGTCTGTCGCCGGATCAGAAAGAAAGGAAAATCTTTGTTAAGGACCTTGCATAAATCATTCTAGTACGGGTTACCTAAATTTGCATATGGAGTTTCAGAGATGTTCAAATAGGTTTGTTCCGAACTGGCGGTCATGTTTGTTGGCGGGTTAGAATAAATTATTCCTGTAAGTACGTATGATAAGAACTGCTAGTATGATTGGCCGAAACAGTAAAGCATATTTCCTTTCAGTTTGTTAAATGTATGAATAAAAATTAGAATACTACTATTTCAATCCCCTTAATGTTTAAAAATGTACATTCCAAATGAAGAAAAAAATCGTGATTTCTGTCAAAAACTAGCAAAAACATCTGTTTCATATTTTAATTTTGAATGAGAACATGTAGAATGCACGCCTTTGCCATCAATTTAATTCGTTGAAAGATGTAATTTGTGATAGGAAGCAATTGACTAAAAATGACTTTGGCACAGCAATGCGGTCTCATTCTTTCAAGCCAAAAAATTAGTACTTAATTACTAGTAACTGACATCATGGGGTTAGATTTAATTTACGATATCATATATGCAATTGAAGAAATGAAATTTTTCGTCTAAATTGAAATTTTTTTTATAAACGATGTTACCATCATAAGGTACCCTTATACCCGACTTTATAATTTAGTTTGTATGTTGGCAAAAAGGCAATTACCTTACATACTCCTTTGCTCTAGTAGTGCCGGAGCAGATGATCAAGATGTAAAATGTTAACGGACGACGGACGAAAAGTGATGGATGTAACTCACATTGAACCTTTGGATCAGGTGGGCTTAAACTTTTAAAGGTGATAGATTAATAAACTAAAATAAAAAAACGGAACGGAAACGTCTGATAGAGATGGAAAAAAAATAATGTTTTATGGTATGTTAATTAATACAACTGCATTCAGGTGTTTCAAAAGCAGGTCTGTATGTTAAATAATCAGGAAATTATTTAAAATAAATAGTTGATGGAATGTTTCCAAATGTGAATCATTTGCAATTAAAGTACAGACTATCATCGTTGAAAGATTAGCAACATGCAGGGTTAAATTAAATTATGATAAATCCTAATTGCACATGTATTTTTATCTTATTAGTAGCCCGTGAATAACGGAAATGAAAAACGACCCTTAATTTCTTATTATCCATAAATGAGAATGCTAATGCAATATTTAGGAAAAAGATAGCAGCCATTATTTTTCTTCTGCGATTATTTAGATTTTTTTTTCTCTCTTTGTGCCGTACAAGTGTGCAATTCACCGTTCCAGAACCTAAAGGATTGTTCGTACACCAAAATTTGAAATGCAATCACTGTACCCATAACTCCCCACTTTCTGAAATGGTGAATTTACATTCAATAAAAGTTGTGGCTTTGTTTTAAAATCTCTGGAATACTAGAAGAGAATGAGTGAAGTAAATGTAACATAGCGCAACTTTTTGATATTAAAATGAAATGACATCGTCTATAGTCTTAAAGAATTAAGTTACCTAGCTTTTCCCACTGTGGCTTTTCCCAATCCGGGAATTGAGTAAATCAATTTTCTTCAAAGAGTTTTTTATTACAAAAAGAATCAAACATTCATGTAGGTAAAATAAAGCGAAATTGGACCCAAAAAAAATAGTTTGTAGTGAAACCCGTGGATTGTTTTTTGCATTAATTATATGTATATTCTGATTGGTTAAAAATGAGACATAACCAATATTTTAGTGCACTTAATGGTGTCTTTTTATCAGGATACATTGTTTCAGTATTATTTCATCTATATAAATTGTCCCGTTTATCAGGATACGTTGTATCGTTTGTAAATTGTCCTGTCTTTTTACCAGGGTACTTGGTAGCTTAGATATTTGTGCAATAATGCCTCTTTCTTTTATCATGACACATTGTATCGTACTATCATGTTATCAGGGTGCGCTGTATTGTCAGAATTTGTCCTATGTAATATGTTAACTGCCCTATCTGTGGATCGGAGTTCGTTGTATATCAGTAAATATCCTATATAAATGGCCCTGTCTTTGTGTACGTGGTATCGTCAATATTTTTCCTTCATGAATGTCCTGTCTTTTAGCGTGTACGTTGAATCGTATGAGTTAGTAATGAATAAATATCCATGTTTTTACCATGCAGAGTACGTAGTTTCGTTATTATTTGCCTATAAATGTCCTGTCTTGTATCATGGTATATTGAGTATTCAGTATTTGTCCTATATAGATTTTCCTGCTTTTTATAAGGGTACCTTGTATAGTAAAGTACGTGAGAACCGAACCGTTAGTAAAAAACTAACAATCCATTGACAACAGCAACAACGGAAACATTAAAAAACAAGGACATCACATGAGTATGGGACAAAAAAGAAAAATGAAGACACAGATGAACAACCAGGGCCTAACAAAAAATATAGATGAGATCAGGTGCATCGGTAGAGTAAGCATCTCCTGCTTCTTAAAAAACATCCGCCGTGTTGAACATGTCAATTCTTGTTGTAAAATTAAACCTGGTAGAAAAAAAACACAAACTTTAGATGTAAAGGGAAAATCTGTTGTCATCATAGCGATCCGTAAAACTTCAGTATTTGTCTCATATGACGTTGTAACGCCAGTATTGTCCTATATAAATGGTCCTGTCTTTTATCAGGGTATGTTGTATTTTCAGTATTGTCCCATATTAATTTCCTGGATTAAGTGCAGGGTACGTTGCATTATCAGTATTTGTTCCCTGTAAAAATTGTCCTGTCTTTTTATCGAAGAGTGCGCAAATAGTTTTCAGCCTTTACACGTATTTCGGTAAATGGTTTTCCAAATTTTGAATATATCACTAAAGAGATATGAGTTGTCGAAATGGTCAAATGCAGAAACTTAATTCACAGTTTTTTTCATATAGTCTCTAATATTGTTTCCAGTTTATTACGTCTATTTCTCACACCGAGATAGTTAAATTTTCACATTTTAAAGTTCGAGGTTTACCCGATAACTTTAAAGTGTGAAAGTTTAACTATCGAGATGTGAGAAATTATCGTAATAAGCCGGAAAATAATGTTAGAGATTTTTTCTCTAATTCCTACTATGCGTATTATTGCGCCTTTCATTGAAAGGGGTGTTAAGTGTAATATTTTTGATAAAAATGTCATATTATCAATAAATTGAGATATCTTAGTCATAAAAATGCAAAAACCATTTAGCTAGACAATGATGCAGGTGTTAATTTCATCAACATCCGGTTGCACTATTTCTAGAAACTGACAGAGACATTTACATGATTGACCAATCAGCAAGTGAGATCAATTTCTAAACATGTTGAATGTTAATTTCATCTAACATTATTTGGGAAGTATTTATTTTGAACAAGAATTAGAGAAATATAGCTTCCACAACAAGAACTAGTTTATTATGAAATTTCTCACATCGAGTTAAATAAACATTTGAAAATTTATTTAACGAGATGCGAGAAATTTCATAATTAACGTGTTTAAGTTGTGGAAACTGTTTCTCTAATGACTGGACGAAAAACACCGAGAATTGTATTCCGAATAAATTTGGCAGGAAATGTCACGAAACTTGTTCTCCTCTCTAGAGAGGAGAACAAATGTTTCCACACCGTTCAGGAAATGTGAAAACTGGATAGAAATTAGTGAAAGTATTTTATTATTCAGTATATTTAATAATATGACGCATTTATCATAACAGAAAAAATAAGCATATGAATGATTGAGAAATGTTGACACCTATATTTAGTTTATATGGTGTTCTCTACAACTTCTCTACAACTTTGTATATTTAATGCTTATTATACAATATATAATGTTGCTTTATCGTATGACTGGGGTCGCTGTAGCTTAGGCTGTAACCTTGAAATCTACTGAATAAGTCCACGCATAAAACTTATATTTTGTAAAAACTAAATTGACATTTATTACAGTTTATTGCTGTGGTGTTGTAAATGATTATGACAGGAATCTAGCAACACCTGAAACATGCCATCATTGCGTATAAGTATAAGAATTGCCACACCCATGAGGTGTCGATAAGGTTAGTAGGTTGGACGATTATTTACATAGATATTTATTTTATATTGGGTATATTTATAAGCATTATTAAAGTAATTAAGCGATCAGCACGAAAATCAAGATATGACTTATTTCAATTTAATCATTAAATGCCTTTCAAGAAATGTTGCAGTAAGGGAACGACAATTTAAAGTTATTATGGGGGATTGATGTTTTTACTATTGAATAAATATGTTTAACTGTAATAGAGGGGTTAGGGCAGCCAAAGAAAAACTATTTTGAAACAGATTATTTAGGAAAAAATCTATTATGCAGCAATTTGAAGAAAAAAACTGAAGATGAGGGTTGAATTTTAGAAAATATGTCCAAAAATCAGTAAATCCACACCCCACCTCATCATAAAGTTTATATTTCATCATGCAAATGAAAGAGGATCATGTACATAAAATATATAGCCCAAATTTCAATGTTTTGTTGTGCCCTTAAAGGTATGCATTTTTGTGTTGTGTTTGTTACGTGGCAAACGTTTTCTTATTATAGAATAATCGGCCTTTAATGTCTTCTCCTGTAGAATTTATAGTATTTTGGTAATTAAAGCACTGAGCAATAAAAAGTAAATAACAATAATACAATTGTTAGAGACAGTAACTTTATTTTGATTTTTGGTTACGGATAATAAAAGCCATCACAATTAAAGGATAAACAATCGTATTAAACTATAGAATAAACATTTCGAAATATGGCTGGAACTTGCCTTTGACGACGTGTGTGTTCCAATGTACTTTTACGTAATGACTGTAAAGAGGAAACTTAATTAGGGAACCGCCATGAAATGGCGGCGCCCTATAGTAATCAGCCTGTCCGTCCGTCTGTCCGTCCGTCAGCGTTTTCTATGTCGTACGATAACTCAAGAATGCCTTTACGGATTTTTATGATTTTGATACTCAAAGTTGCACTTGACTGAAGGAAGCTCCCTTTCGTTTTTGAGGAAAATCGGAAAATGATTTTTGGGAAAAAACTTCATTTTTATATGAAAAAGTGCATGTTTTGAGAATTAGGTCTATGTCGTACGATAACTCAAGATTGCCGTCATGGATTTTAATGATTTTGATACTCAAGGTTGAACTTTACCAAAGGAAGCTCCCTTTCGTTTTTGTGGAAAATCTGAAAATGATTTTAGGGAAAAAACTTCATTTTTATATGAAAAAGTGCATATTTTGAGTATTAGCTCTATGTCGTACGATAACTCAAGATTGCCTTCAGGGATTTAAATGTTTTTGATACTCAAGGTTGAACTTTACCAAAGGATTTGTGGAAAATCTGAAAATGATTTTTGGGAAAAAAACTTCATTTTTATATGAAAAAGTGCATATTTTGAGAATTAGTTCTATGTCGTACGATTTTAGGGATTCATATAATTTTGATAGTCAAGGTTGAACTTGACCAAAGGAAGCTTCCTTTCATTTTTGAGGAAAATCTGAAACAATTTTGGAAAAAAACTTAGTTTTATATGAAAAAGTGCATATTTTGAGAATTAGATGTACGTGGTACAATAAATTAAAATTCCCATCAGGGATTTATATGATATACACAAGGTTGGTCCTGATCAAAGGAAGTTCCCTTTTGTTTTTGAGGAAAATTTTATTTCCATTAATTTCCGCAGTAAGGTTTTTGGGACACACAAGGGGACTGGGTTCTTCTGACCTAGTCAGTATTCTAGTTTATTCTTGCAATTGAGTACCAAAATCTGCTAGACAAGTGAGATACAGCATAGTATAGAAAGCTGTATAAAAAATTTTACCTAAACAAGAAATATGTGTCTAACGGACACAACGCCCTGCCTCGCAACTATTTTGAACAATGCTATATTTCGTGATCAGTAAAGCATGAAATTGATTGCATGGATATATTTTTATTATGATTTTGTTTTATTATACCCAGATGGGTATTCACTGGTAATTTAAAGGGTGTTTGATGATAATAGCACTCATCCTTCACAGAAAATCCATAATAAGTTGATGGCAAGGGTAAATATATATCCTATACATATGTTTATATATATCCTAATGTGTATTTATATAAAGTTTCATAATAAAAGCATACATCCATCACAGAAAAGAAACTTAAACCTGCGGTTAAATCTCATACTATCCCCCTTTTTCCATGATCAGTGAAGCATGAAGTTGGTAGTATGGATAAATTTTCATTATGATTTTTGTTTAATTACAACCTAATGTGTATTTATACAAAGTTTCATGATAATATCACACATCCTTTACAGAAAAAAAAAACTTCAACCGAAGGGTAAACCTCATAATACCCCCTATTTTCCATGATCATTGAAACATGAAGTTGGTAGCATGGTCAAATTTTTATTATGATTTTTGTTTATTTATATCTTAATGTGTTTTTATACATAGTTTCACGATAATAGCGTACATCCATCACAAAAAACTTCAACCTAAGGGTAAATCTCATAATACCCTATTTTTTCCATGACCAGTGAAGCCTGAAGTTGGTATCATGGATAAATTCTTATTATGATTTTTGTTTAATTATACCCTAATGTGTATTTATACAAAGTTTCATGATAAAAAAAACTTAAACCTGAGGTTAAACCTAACTTGGGACGGACGGACGAACGGACGGACGGACAGACGCGAACACTATATGCCCCCCTCCTGCTATCGTAGGCGGGGCATAAAAAGGACCCCAAACTATTCGCCATGCATATTTCAAGTTTAATCTTCTGCCATTCTCTTAAAGGAACAGGCATACAGTATTGTTTCTGTTGCATATAAAACAACGGCAGTAGAACACTGAAGGAACAAAAGGAGTTGAATTTACAAAATTCGAAGTCCAAAGACATGGCAAAAACGAGAACACAGTAAACAACGACGTTAGACAGTTACAAAGCACAGAAATAAAAAACACAACATTCAAAACCAAAGCACTCACAGTGTGAACTCATATGAAACTGAGAGTGACATCAGGTGCTCCGGAAGGGTAAACATGTCCTGCTCTGTTAACAACACCCGTCACACGGTTAGTGAAGCAAATACTTTGTATGTATTTGAAAGATCTGTTTGATAGCTGATTGGTTAAGTCATTTTCTTACCCTATGACATAACCAATTAAAAATTCATGGTACCTGTCACTTCTCTAACCCTCAAAGTTTGTGTATTCACGCATTGACAAGGACAAATTAGTACCACTAACATCACTAACGAAGACAAAACTAAAATTTAAGACAACAATATACGAGACAACACAAAAAGCTAAGTACTAACAGCAGGGGGTCTAGAAGGGCAAGCATGTACTGCTCTGTTAACAGCACCCGTCACACTGTAAGTGAGTCGATCTAGTAAATGTCAAAATCGGTATAGTTAAATCCAGCAAGACGTGAATCTAGCTGAAAATATCCGCTTTCATTTGGGACACTGACACGTCATATCCTTTATTGATGTTATGCTGACGACCCTAGAATTTCTTGAGGGATGAAATTCACATAGGCTGAACACTTTTGGGACAGTGTTTTTGCTTCGTTAAAAAAATCAGTGTACACATCACATGCTCGACTTCAACGAATCAGCTGTGAAATGTACACTCCACAGACTGGAGAGGCAGGTATGCTGCTGCTCAGGAAGGGAAAGTTCTCAATTGGGAAGTTAATATCATCACGCTTGTCATAAAGCTTAGATTTCAAACGCTCATCTTCGTTAATATACAACAAAAGGTCTAGGTACAAAGCTGAAGTAGGAGTATCAGTTGTTTCTTTCATTTGAAGCTCATTTTGATAGATCTGATGTAAATGTTCCTTGAATTTTGGATTATTAAGAGAAAGTACCTCGTCTATGTAGCGGAAGCTGAAATTAAAGGACTGGGCTAAATGTTTTTGTTTTCTTTGTGTAAGCCCTTGTAAAACTTTGGCTTCGTACGAGTGAAGGAAAAGGCCAGCTAAGAGTGGCACAAAGTTAGGGACCATGGGAATCCCTATTGTCTGTTGGAAAAATGCAACCTCCGAACTCGACAAAAATACTGTCGATCAAAAACTCTAAAATTTTTATTACGCCAGTCTCCGTGTACTTCTTATTTGAATCAAAATATGTTTTGTCTTCCCCTACTACTAACAAGATGTGTTTTGTGAAACACTTATGCCCCCCGAGAGAAAGGTTAAACAGAAACATTTAGCAAGTTTGAACAACAACTAATGTCCTTCTGACAAATAATTTGTAGAAATAAATTCTGGCATCAACTGAAAAGTTAACTCACATCAAATAATGATTGCAAACTGGATGCAAACACAAAATTCACCCAACTGACCCCCTCAAATTATTATCCAAGCAATATTCATCCCTTTTTTTTTAACATTCATAGTTAACTTATTGTGTTCTGTCTATCAGTGTTATCAGTACTTTGAAAAAATTAAGAATATTTTCATATACTTCATCAATACTGGTTCACCAAAGGTGGGGGAATATATCGGAGAGAGGAATGTAATAATAGATATTTTAGTAACATGCCTTGTCACTGATTATATAATATATATAGAATACATGTAAAAAAGAAATTGAAAAAAAATGAAGAAAATATGCTGAATAATTTTAAACATCTTTTTACAAAACAAATTATATAGATATTAAGAAACATTTTATCATAAATAAGTTTAATGTTTCTATATATATAATTTCATTTTTGGTCAAATTTTACAGGACAGTCACATGCCAAGGTCAAGGTCATGAGGCCAAATATTCTGGTACCAACTGAAAGGTCTCTCCACAAGGAATACACATGCAAAATATGAAAGCCTATCACTTACCATTCAAAAGATATTTTTATGTAGTTGTTCATATACCAAGGTCAAAGTCACGAGGTCAAAACTTCTGTTACAATTTAAAATGTCTTGTCATAATGAATGCACATGCAAAATATGAAAGTCATATAACTTACCATTCAAAAGATATATCCAATGTTAATCCAAAGTTAAAGTTTTTATTTTTTTTCAAAAAGTCTATCACATGCCAAGGTCAAGGACACGAGGTCAAAAATTTCATTGGAAAGGTCTTGTCACAAGGAATACACATGCAAAATATGAAAGCCCTGTCACTTACCATTCAAAAGATATACCCAATGTTAAAGTTTTGTGGACAAACAGACAAACAGACAGAAAGACAGACCAAAAGCTATATGCCCCCCGAATCTTCGATTCACGGGGGCATAAAAAGGTGTATCTGCGTTCTCAACTTTTAGTGCAGAAACATTGATGTATTAAATTTGCAATGACTGTTTTCAGTTTATTGTACGGCAGGGTTGTATGAAGAGAAGAAAAATCAAAAGTTTGAATGCTACTACAACATAAAAATATCCTCAGATCAAATATATGGTCATTGCAATTTAAATAGGAGAAGTTTAGGTATTGCAAGTACTACAATGTTCCCAAGCAATTAATGTGTGATCAAACCGATTTCATAAGTTGTTGAATACATTTAAGAAGTTTTGTAATAGATATGAACATGTTATATCTAAATATGGCGTTACTCATAAACAGCTTATTACTATGGTCATTTCTAGTCCTCAGTTTTACGGAAATGTTGTTAAGAAATGCCAGAAATTGATTAAAAATCCAGAAAAGCTGGGACGTAACTTACATTCTTTACGTAATAGGGGATATCGGCAAGATATTCTGCTTGCATCCGTTAAATTATCTTTGGGACCTAGTGACCGGAAAATTTTGCACACATACTGGCCTCTCACTGATACTGCCGATGTCTACTTCGGGAAGTGCGACAGTGTTCTACCAGACTAGGCTCCTTGAGCTAGCCGGCAGTTTAGCGGCGAGCACCCCTTGACCCATCTTTCAAAATTACGTATTGTCTTTTGATTGTGGTCATGGAGTTAGTAGTCTGCCTGTATTGGGTTTTATTCGTATGTTTTTATACTATAAGGAAACGGGACAGATAAAGGGAGGTTTGGGTACCCATAAACCGGTTTAACCCTACCGCTGGCTTTTGCTAGTGCCGATACCAAGTCCGGCTGTCCCGAGTTCCTATCGTTGTCTACGTTTTTCTTTTGTCTTATACGTTTTTTTCTTGTGTAGTTCCTTTGCAGATTGTTGCATGTAATTATAATTTTCAGCCATTGTAGGTGTTTCCTGTTAATCAACAAAATTTACCAGGACCGTAATTTCCAATAAAGTCCCTGAAGTGGTTAGACTAAGAAAGCGTAGCATATAGATTCATTTCTAAAATTCCGTTATGACATATACAGTTATCAGAATGAAACTTTAAGGGCTGCAAGGAATGTTGAGACACGGAAAGCGTCTCCTTCTGCGTCTCCTTCTGTATGCATGCATTGCATTTCGTGTGAGAAATAATCTGTCGAATGCAAACGTCACAGCTAGGAACATATCAAGCCTGGTAGTTGAAAAAAGATGACTGATTGCTAGGTATAGACAAGTATTGGGAGATAGTTACAGACTACTAATGGCTACAATATATAGAAATTGTCGAGTGTCAATTTCAGGAGCCTTTCCTAATATAACTGAAAATGGTTAGTAATAAACATCAGTTGGTAAAGTCCTTTATTCGGATAGACTCTCTCGCATATCGTAAATGTGAAGTTCACGTTAGGAAAAATTGAATATCTTCCTATTTGTCGTGAAACAAATCAATAGAAAGTCGATCTCCTAGTTTCTGTGGTGTCTTTAATTTCTTATCGACTGGGATATAAAAGATGCAAGAATTAGTTAGTTACCGAAAATTACATATCAGCATGCGTTTGGACAAAAAGGTCGGACTGCCAGTAATTTAATGAAACTGGGTTAAAGCTAAAATTAGTCGACTCGCAATTTACAAGAAGTTCGTTCATCAATTAAAAACAGTTTCAGACATTGTGTGTGTGTGTGTGTGTGTGGTTGTGTGTGTGTGTGTGTGTGTCAAAATTTGTTAAATATTTACGGAACAAGTATTTACTGAACAATCATTTTTTAAACAGACACACTTTAATATTTTACTGGTGCCACAAATTTGTGTCTCGACTTCAAAACAGTTATCATTATATAGTGTAAACACTTTCCCTAATAGAGTGAATGAAGCATATATTTTAAAAAAATCTACATTAGTTTTTTTTCAAGTCTTCATAGCTACGAAAGATGCAAAATCTAAATGAGAAGCACTGAAAAAGTTATATTTACAAAGAGTGATCTCGCATACATAAAACTTCAATTAACGTGGTGAATTTATTTTAAAAGAAAATTTAAATGATAAACATGTTTAATTGAGGGTATAAAACATAGTGTCTATGTAATGTATTACCAGACTTTTAATTTATTAGTTCACCCATTCATTCATGTACATTTTCAGTGCTGTACATGTAAATATGCCATTCAAGAACTCGATATTTGATAGAAATGTCAACAGACTTTGACATCCACTGACCCTTGAATACCATAAATGTATTATTTATGCATATACTAAATTTGTTTCAATTTTATAAACAGATGTTCTTAACTAAACATTCATTCCAATAAGAGACGAAAATATTCATCTTTTGCAAACTTAAGTTTTTTGTGTAATTATAGAAATTAGAAGCAGCAACCAAATAAATTTTAAGTTCCAGTATACATGTAATATTAGAATACATTATAAACGACATTGACAAAACAAACAGAACATAATGCAAACGCCACAAAAAGTAAATCACTTACATTGTGAAACATTAAAGAACAGGATCATGATTCATGATCCTGAGTGGTAAGCATGAATTCCTCGCAACACGTGGCACCCGTATATGACGCGAAAAAAAAAAATAGTATTCTATCCCTGGTTTTCGAACTTCGAACTATGGCTTCTATAATTAATTGCAATTTGGTACTTTGTTGTTTTATATAAAACTCGAGGCAGTGAAGTGGTGTACATATTTGATTAAGTAGTCAAATTTCAATAGATATTATGACTGAATGAATGAGCAATGTTTAAATAACAATATACAGAAGTTACTGTTAATTTAGTTTCTGCACATATTTCTGCGTATGCACATTTTGACAACTTATGTCTATTCTGTGCAGATCAAATAAAAACATTTGGAAATCCATATACCAAAAATGTGTAGAAGCTGATGGAGAACAAATTGCCAATTGAATGTTAATAGTGAAGAAGATCATGGATTGGTAAAATGATAATTTTCTAGGAGATTATTAAAATACATTGAAAACTGTCTAAAGCTCTTTGCTATATTCTAAGTTTTATAAGAAAATGTTAATCTGTTAGCTGTAACCCGTGTAATTTGTTGATCAGCAAGAAATGTGCAATAAAGATAAATGTCTGTTAAAAAAACAAAATGTTAATCTCCTTTTTGTGATAGTCCTTCTTGTGATAGAAGGGTATTGTTATGTTCTTACATACAAATGAGCTGGTTTCTGTTATCTTCGTACCTTTTTCTTGAATTAAATATTTATCATGATTTAAAAAAATACTACATGTATATTCACAAAAATTGGCTTCATTATAAATTTGAATACCTGTAATCTCCTCAAATAAACAAGGTGTGTGATGACATAGCACAGTAATGTAACATTTACGGTATTTCATGCTGCAACAATCGCTATGGATTTATGGGAAATATAAAATGATGATTTTGATTTCACTATTACTAGTT
This sequence comes from Modiolus philippinarum, assembly GCA_002080025.1. Classification (NCBI taxonomy): domain Eukaryota; kingdom Metazoa; phylum Mollusca; class Bivalvia; order Mytilida; family Modiolidae; genus Modiolus; species Modiolus philippinarum. Next base: position 32,171 of record MJUU01035031.1, read on the forward strand.
TCTCTTTTCTTTGCGGCGACATTCCCTAGCTACATCTTACGGGGTGTATATTTCTCAAATGGTACGCTTCGTATGAGTTTGTTCTACTCTTGACGATTTTAATTAACGTAACTTTACTATCACAGCCAAACTTTTACAACAGGGTTACAGATTTCATAAGTTGCTAAATACATTTAAGATGTTTTATAATAGATATGACTATCTGATATCTAAATATGGTGTTACTCGCAAACAGCTTATGACTAAGGGTATTTCTAATCCTCGTTTTTACAAAAATATTATTAAAAAATGCCAGGAACTGATTAAAAATCCAGAAAAACTAGGGCGTAGCTTCCATTCTTTTCGTAATAGGGGATATCGACAAGATATTTTGCTTGCATCCGTGAAATTAGCTTGAGATCTAGTGACCTGAAAATTTCACACACATACTGGCCTCTCACTGATACTGCCAATTTCTACTGAAATTTATGATTATTCTTGACCAAACCCTTCGGGGAGTTTTAATTTGATTTTTCTTCCGTAGTGCGACAGTGTTCTACCTTGAGCTAGTCGGCAGATAAGCGGCGAGCACCCCTTGACACATCTTTCAAAATTACGTATTGTCTTTTTCTCTCCTTGTGGTCATGGAGTTAGTAGTCTACCTGTATTGGGCTTTATTCGTATGGTTAGTATACACTAGGCACACAGAAGCTATAGTTAGTCATCATATAAGCGGGAGGTTGATGCATCATTAAACCTGGTTTAACCCACCATACCATAATATTTATAAAATGCCCATTCCAAGTCGGGAATATGACGGCTTGCCAAAAATGTTCTGTGTCGGATTGTGTTTCCCTGATTCAGTCGAATGTTATACGGATTTTCCTAACTGGTCTCTCCCTTTAATCGATTCTGACTTTTGTTGTCACTTGTATATATACTACATGAAAACAGAAATTCTTCGAAAGTTGTTAATCTACAGTTAAGAAAAACAATTCGTATCTACAGTTTTTAGCATACAAGGATAAATTTGCAACGTTTTTCGTTATTTATGCAATTTTAGTGAAAAGGGACTTTTTGAGAAATTGAAATGGAGAATATAAATAATTAGTGTTTCAATTTTTTTCTGAAATTTGTTTCTGTGATTACAGAAACAATATGTAAAACATTTAATATGTTCCAATAAATATGTGGAGAGGTGTTTTAAGATACATAGCAATACAATTTAGTGGTGCGTTTCTTTCGATGGTCAGTATATATTGGTAATATTTTGAATATAACATACCCCAACAGTTTTGTTGAAGTATCTTTTCCAAGTTCTGAAAGGAAAAGAAGATCGCAACCAGTTTCTATTACGATATATATTAAAGTTTTAAATATTGCGACAAACCAGATCGCTTTCAATATATATGATGGATGTGCAACCACTATGTTTGAGTTGTGATAAACTCTTTAAGTATGCTAAATGTTTTAGTTTGCATTTTCACAATGTATTTATTAAAAAACTGAAATTAACAGTATTTTCTGTCGATTTTGTTCGGTCTTTTAGAATAAGCAAAACCGGTATCCCAATGAAGAATGTGGGGTGATATTTTGCCAAATTTGAAACGATCTTCAAATAAAAGTACTAATAGCTTTGACATTTTAAATAATTTTATTCACTGAATTAACAGTAAATGTTATCTCCTGCACTTATAAAGATGTACTTTTCCCACAGGAAAAAAACATGATAGCATTTCTTCGCATGTCACAGGATTTTTTCGGTAGTTGCTACACTGGCTATTTTTGCCGGATATTGGATTCAATTAATAACATATCCTTCACCCCTCGTCTTACTGTTGTTCCTATATTTCAAAAAGCTCACAATTTGGTGTTCCGCGTCAAATGCTTCCTCCAAAATGGAACTACGTGGACTCTGAAAACCTGACTTGGGAAGATAAGACTGAGGATTCAAAACCCCAGTGACACCCTCTATCAATAAAATATAGAAGATGATAACTTGGAGTTTGCGTTGCAATTAGTCTGTTTTTAATCGTGTTTTTTTTATTATTTCTTAAGCTGTTGTCGCTTATTTGACTTTGTTTTGTCAATAATTACTATCTCTGACCTCATTGTTTCTTGGCCGCTTCCTTAATATAGATGCAGGGTAAAGAATGCAGTTCATGAGCAAATAATGTATTCTAATTGTATCCTTGTTCAATGTTCTCGTTAAAGGCGGAATTTTATTGCTTCGACATCTGTTCGAAGATGACCGAAATTTCGTTCTTTCGTGGATTACTAAAACTTTGAATTTTATTTATGGTCATGACGAAAACTGTAGTTTTTAAAAGTCTTTTATGTTCAATCCGCCTTTCGATTTATGAAAGCTTTACATGTCAAAGAAAATATATTTCTACACTTCCAAAAATTCTCGACTACAAGACATACGTAATCTGTAGTCTGTACTGATGTCAACGTTTGCAGAATTTACCGGATGACCAAGATACAGAACAGCATACAAATCAAATACTGTCATACTGTCTCAATTCGTGTTTGATATGAATTTTCGTCATTTTGGATTTATGATTTTACAATTTCCCCTTTCCTCATTCTTGCTTCGGTATTCGTTTGCCGATGAATTTAATCAAAGACAATCATGCAAGATATTTGGTATATTTACCTGTTCTCCCTCGACAGAAGCAATACAGTCCCTCCCAGTGGCTCCATGAAAATATTTCTTTTTAAGTCTCCTCCATATCATATCACAATGCTTCCTTGAGTATACATCATTTGGAGTCAGTTCTTCAATATATTCCAGATTTTTATGTAGTTGTTTTAATTTGGACGGTTCACGAAAATGGAAATTTGTCATTCGAATTGCATGGCCTGCGTGATCGACGTGAAAACTGTATAGCCATTGTTTAAACGGTTTGTTTCTTCTATTGTTTAAATATTGCTCAATGTAAACGTTGAAAGCGTTTTCTAGGAATGGAATGTTAACAGGACGGATCACTGTCTGTATGGACAGATGGCGTTTTCTGGACGGAATTTTATTTATAACATCTGAAATATATTGATGCTGGTTATTGTAATATCCGGGTAATAATCGTGATAAAATCCGTAAATCCTTATCTAGTCGCGACGAAAATATAGGATAAACACAGAAAATTAATAATAATTGACATATTATGCACAAAGTTACGATAAAGTAGTGAATAGATGTTATAAAAATCATTATGATATAATTGCACGACTGAACGAATTTATCTTGTAATGTTAGTAGAGCTAAACTGCAGGTTTATATATACTAGTGGTGTCTCGTAAATACAGTACAAAATAGATTATCCGAGGTTTAAAAACACAGTCATATATATGCGTAATACCACCTTTCAAAATGTATTTCTACTGTTACAACTTTTACATAATCTTTTTACAGGTACATATAATAATTACATACATTTACGCAAATTAATTGTATATGAAAACATCACCTGTTGAAAAAAATTGAATGTATGGTAAAAGTGATTTTTATGTAAAATAAAACGTTGGAATTATTTAATCTGTTCATAGCTTAGTGTGAAGATACTAATTAAGGCAAAGCTTATTCCCAGCCCCCATTCAAATTGAAAAGAGGGCGTTTCACCTTTTGTGTGAATAAGACTTTTTCTCTGTAAAATATATAGATTCAAATATTTAAATGAAAAAAGATCATCACAGGTAAATAGAATTAAATTCTTTCACTATCCCAATTAATAACTGTGTTTGTATGTTGGATAAAGTGGAATTTAAAATTGTTATTCAGCTTCTTGTTTGTATTCTTAAGTGCAACACCTCCAGCAAAGGGGACAGTAACTGTCTTTTCCCTTAAAGTTTGGCGCAGAAAATCGTGGCACGAAAAGATAACAGTTCGCTTTGAAACCCTTTGAATGAAATGTAATGCAAACATAACTCTATTATAAAATAGAATTGTATAATTTATGAGCCAATGGCTTTGGAAAGAGGAAGATCATGTTTACATATTCTAAAAGCTAGGTTTTAAGCTGAATCATTAATTTTTGCCTTGTCGCTGGACTTTGATTTATGTAATCTCGTTGCTTTGTTCCTTTTACTGTCGTTATTTCAGTCTGGAGTAAGTGAGAACCGAACATTCAGTCAAAAGAAGAATAATCCAAAGATAAATGGCAACATCGGAGACACAAGGAAACAAATACACCGCATACGGGGCACAGAAAATAAAAATTGAAGACACGCATACTGATGATCAACACGGACCCAATTAAAAACCACGAGTGAGATCAGATGCAACATCGCCTGCCACTTATCAGACAACCGCCTTGTTGAACATGTCAATTCATGTACTAAAGTCAAATCCGGTAGAGGAAAATACAAACTCAGCTGCTAAAGAGAACGATATGTTGTCATCTGAGAAACAGATACCCGGTAGCATATTTGTAAGCAACCAAGCTCTATCAAGAAAGTCATTGTATCTACCACAAGCCCTCTGTGTAGCGAATGAGTTTGGATATGTAAATACCATATGCCGGCGCTTCTAGAACGATGCTACAAAGAAAAGAGAAATTGACCATTAGTAAAGTGATTTCATTGTAAATATCATACAGGCTAGTTTGTAATCTGCCATTGCTGTCAATTTCAAGATGAAGGTCAAGGAATGAGACTGATGTGGAGGTGTCTGTAGTATCCTTGATTTCGGACTCATTTCGGAAAGATAATATTAAGAAAATCATTAAAGCGAGGGTTGTTTAGTAATAAATATCATCTATATGAAAACTTAAAGGATTGGGCAGATTTTCATCTTTATTTTAAAAAAGCCCTTTGATGAATTCATCCTCAAAGGAGTGGAGAAACAGATTAGCTGAAAGAGATGCAAAGTTTGTATCCACTGAAAGTCCAATAGTTTGTTGAAATACAAGGCCTCCAAGCTGGTTAAATATATTGTCGATCAGAAACTCTTACACTTTTATCATTTGTTCCTCTGTATTTTTCTTTCCTATTCGGATTCGTATTTCACAAAGTATGCTTGTTCTCTACGTATGTCTTCGGTCACCGTTCTTACTGGATAACGTCTATAAATGAAAATTTTCAGCAGAGTTTTAAATGGCAGTTTAAAGTGTGGAGAAGTAAAAAGTTTCAATGCTATTACAGTTTGATAATGGTCTAGAGTTTAAGATGTCAAGTCGATCTATAGAGTTTTCAATTATCACAAAATTTTTGAAGGTCCTCTTAAAAACTAGATTCCACATTTATCCTGAATTTAGTCTGAAAACCTTTTATTACTTGAGAGATTCCATTAATATATGCGATGATTCCAACATATTTCTTATAATCAGTGAAGTTGTTCTGTTTCTAAACCCGATGACATTTTTTTCTTCAACTGAATTCAATATGAAAAAGAGAGGAAATGGGGTAAATGTCAAGGAGACAACATCCCATCTCCAGGTTAAAACGACCGCAAAACAAAGCATCTAGGGGTCACCGTACGGTCGGTCTTCAACACAGTGAGGAACCTCACACCATATAGCAAGCCCTAAATGGCGCCAAAAAAGGTAAAAAAAAGTGAATAAATCAATGGAAACAAACCGCATCAAATAATACGAATATCAAGAAACTAAAATTTTATAAAAAGACAAGGACAAGCCAATGACTTGGGACAGGCGCAGAAATTGCGTTGGGGTTAAACTCGTTTTCTTGGATCCAAACCCTTCCCTTTGTGTGGTGAATGGCTAAAAAATAAATACACAAAAAGACTCACAGTAAAAAACAACCTAGAAAAAAATCCAACTTATCAAGAAGTACAATGAAGTACATAAAACATGAAGACAATACACACGGGTACTGTCCTGATAAATGCTTCAGTTGTCACAATATTAGGATTTTTGCCTTCATTCAATTAGTTCAAGGAGACAGACTCATGGTGACTTCAAGATGAAGAACAAAATAAAAGCGTTGTTCCATTGATTGGGCTTACCATGTATTATAGAGATTTTGACTCATTTGCATTTACTCCATATTCCTTCATTGTGTTTGTTTAATGGATAATTATTTCCAAGCTCCTAGCAGAATTCCCTTTTCGAATGTACTTTTTGACTATTTCCTTTTTCTATGTAGCACTTGAAATAGGTACTTTCCACCGATATTTTCAATTTATACAGCAAGTGCAATTAATATCACAATCTCTCATATGACATTTCTTTTTTTATTTAAGTCCATCAAAACCACCAGAATGGCCTTTTTGTGCTAAAATGTTACATGCCGTTCATTTTTAACACAAGAATTTGAAAGACATTTTTCTTTGCGACAAATAGACTCTATGGTAATTTGTTCTCTTTCAGCTTTGCATATGTTTCGGTTTCTGGATTTCCAAAAAACTGTTTTGATTTGATCTCAACAGAAGAGACAAAAGTTGTCGAAATGGACAAAAGTAGAAACTTAATTCACAGCAACTTCAGTATTTTGTTGTTTAGAAAATTCCCATATCTTCAAATTCGGGGTTGTTATGACAAGTCGGTTTTTTTATTGATTAACAATATCAGAATGTTTCTACAGTTGAATATATAATGCAATAACAAAGCTAATTGGACAATTGATTATTCTGTTAATCATAATCAGCTACTGCTGCAATTGTAAATCATAATTTTGCCATCATTTTCCATGCATGTTTTAATCGAAAGGTGTGATATTCCAATGTTGTACTAACATCTTTGACAGTAAAATAACACAATACTTTCAGAACCTTACACAATTGACTGATTATGAAACATGTGCTCACAGGATGGTAGAAGGGATACATTCTCCAACAATCCTATAAATGTTACAAAGTTAGTGCAAGGATATAGCTTACACAAATGCCGTACTGTTTGATGCGGGCATCAAGAGCAATTAGTCGTTCTTAGTTCATAAATAAGTTCAAAACAATAAAGATGAATGCAACTGTCCTCTGTTGTTATTTGTTTTTTAAACAGATCAAAAATTTTAACCGGGTCGTCTATGTTTGTGTAGTGTCATGGCAAGTAAACCCAGTGATTGAACATTTCATCATTTTTCACGTTTTTATTGACTTCGATACCAAGCACCTGCCATTTTAAAGGGCTGTTTTCTTGACTGTTTTCAAAGATGCGTATCTAATGGTGTTTTTCGGAGAAGTGTTGCTATCCAATCAGTTCACATAACTGTCAAAAAAAATGTGCGTCTGAAAATTGACACAAGAGGGGAAAATTACTTCTTTTGGCTACATTATCATTGGAAATAGAGATTTTTGACAAAATGAAATTAAAGGGACAACAGGAAATAGAAAAAAAGAAGGGAAACGGGGAATGTGTCAAAGAGACAACGACCAAAGGGGAGTAATAACAACTCAAAGCCACTATAAGATCTTCAATGACCGGTGAGAAAACCCCACACCCAACGGCAGGTCGGAGTCGGCCCCTGAATAAAGAGTAATCAAGTTCAGCGAAATAAACATCATCATAGACTACTATAGACATTAAGTAAACTAACTAGAAAAAAAAACAAGACACAAAAAGGCTTTATAAATTTATAAATGACTTAGGACAGGCGCAAACCTGCTGCGGTGGGGTTAAACTAGTTTTATTGGGCCCAAACCTTCCTTCTCTAGCCAATGTGATAAATCAAAAATCAATTGTAACAACAGTAAAATTCAGTTGGCAACAGGACTGAGTCAATTGTGAAAAATGAAACTGAAAGAACTAAATATACGGACATAAACATGAAATCACGAGAGACTACTAGCAGTTAACTGACATGCCAGCTCCAGACCCATTACCAACTGACAAAGTATGTTCTGTACCCTCTGTATACAGCTTCCACCAAGATCCCTTCCTGTGAGNAGTTTAGCATAATGATTTCATGCATATACCGGAATACATAACCCGTGTCCATGCAATACAGATTTTAGAAATTTAGAATGTGTTTAGTTAAAATGCAAAGACCCTAACAAAAAATCAATGTTTTAAGGCCATACGTAATGACTTGACGACAATACCGTAATTATAATCCTTATGAATTAGACGATAGTTTGTTAGGCGATTTTAAGTATTTTTTCACTCTTATGTAAAACATTACCGTAAAATAAGGGATGTGAAATACCAGCCTTGATTAGATGTTTTACATGTTACATTGTATTTATGGACTAAGTCTTTATATCGATGAAATACCTACAAATGACTGAAAATTATAATAACATGCCACAAACCACTTTAAAATCTGGTCGGATTAGACAGATGTTCGGTTTATGCAGGGTCAGAATACATAGATCAAGCAGATCTCACAGCACCTTTGTATTATAAAGGTTTCTTGTTTGGTCAGAATTTGATAAAACATGATTTACTGTAAGGGAAAAATCTGCCCTGTTATATGGGTAGTATTTACCCTGTTGTGTGAGTAATATTTTCCCTGACTCTATTGTAGGGGTTATTAGACTTTAAAAAATTAACAATGTTATACAATGACAGATCCTGTGGACGGAACTCCTAAAAACCATTACGCAGATTTTCTTCAAATTTTCCATGATTTTTAGTCATCAAATGTACTAGATCATGCGATTTATTCGAGCAATATCGGAATGCAACTTTTTGGATAAAGAACATATAAGATATTTGAAATTAAAAGCAGGATATTAAACATAAAATCTCATGTTTGGTATTGTTTAATAACAAAAATAGCAACAAGTTTAAATAGAAATGCTCCTTTTATTACTAGAGCATGTACAATACATTAAATAATCTTAAATATATACATCAAAACACTTTTTGGGGTGTCTTAAGCTAAAAAAAAGATATAATGAGGAGTCATAATTTTACAAGGGGGATAATAAAACCAAGGAAGGTAATCAACTTATTCACTATTTCTTTTGCAAAGCTTCACAGAATGATAGAGTAATAAAAAAAATAGAATTAAAGATTCTTATTTTGGTAAATTTCTTGAAACTCTCAAAAGGCTTATTATATTTTAGGATTCTACTTGGCAACAATACATACCTTTCAGTGAAAGCTGTTTTCTTTCAAACATGTTTTCTTTTCAGATATATCCACTTACTTAAATAAAAAGTGGAACCTGTGCCCAAATTGCTTTTGGATGGTGGTCTGAAATGGGTTTTAATTGATAGTAGAGCTTTAGGTTACCATTGAAACCAAACAAGAAATCTGAAATTTGAGAAAAAAAGTATTCTTCTTCATATTTTTTTACCATTTCAGCAATATATTTTACGAAAGGATATGGAGCAACTGAACATGAGACCACAACACACACGCCAACTCCAACCTCAATAACCCCAATGAGCTGCATGGCCACCTCGGAAACCAACTCCTCATCAGCAGCACTAGAACCCAAACAAAGGAAATCCATAATTTCAAAAAATGTTAAAATGCATAAAACCAAACGAAACCCGAATAATCAGTAATATCAAATTTAGCTAAGAACAAAACTACGATGGTGGGAGTTAATCCTTCGGCTTTAGAATTTACATAAATTTAGATAATAGTAATTGAACATATGAGATATTATCTCATGTACAAGTACACCAAATCTACGAAAAATAAAGAGCATACATCTCTACCACGGGGAATTATTATAATATGTAGATTATAAGGGGATCTCCTACCCATAGTTTTATTTAAAGGGGGAACTAAAAATGTTTGATTTCAGCATTTATATATATTACCTTAACTATAAGAGGAACTCTTTCCCCATTTTTTTTTTCAATTGTGGTCTGAAATGGGTTGTAATTGATTGTGGAGCTTTTGTTGCCGTGCAATCAAGCGAGAAAACTGAAATTTAACCAAAAAAAGTACTTTTTACGATTTAAGCAAAAACGTATTAACTAGTTTATAAGGGGGCCAAAATGTTTGGTTTTTGATTTCAGCAATATGTATCACCTCTTTAGAAGGGGGATCCCTGCCTAATTTTTTTTCAGTGGTAGTCTAATATGGGTTTTAAGTTTCTTTTGCGGCGGGGGACATATGGCTACGCGTAGCAATCTTGTTTTTGAAGGCCTTGAAGGCTTCATGGTGACTTCAAGATGAAGAACAACAGTGAAACAGTTGTTCCATTTATTCAATCAGCAATAGGTATCACCTCTTTACAAGGGGAATCCCTGCCTAATTTTTTTTCAGTGGTAGTCTAATATGGGTTTTAAGTTTCTTTTGCGGCGGGGGACATATGGCTACGCGTAGCAATCTTGTTGTTGAAGGCCTTGAAGGCTTCATGGTGACTTCAAGATGAAGAACAACAGTGAAACAGTTGTTCCATTTGTTCAATCTTACAATGTATTTATAGGGATTTTGTTCCATGTACATTTACTCCATATCCCTTTATTTGTTCATCTGTCTCATGTGCATTTACGCCACATCCCTTCATTGCTATTTAACGTAAAGATTCCATGTATGAAAAAGGAAGTAATGGGATAAATGCGAAGGAGGCAACATACCATCTCTATGTTAAAATGACCAAAAACAAAGCACCTGGGGTATATGACTTAAAATCTCCGCTTATATTTTAAGAAAAAAATAGCCGAGTACAGCAGTTTTCTGCAGATGACAAATTGGGATTATATGTCTCTTCAGTGCAAATCCAGTACAAATAATGGAACGGGAAATGAAAGTGACAACAAAAGTCAGAATCGATCAAAGGAAGAGACCAGTAAGGAAAATCCGTATAACATTCGACTGAATCAGGGGAACACAATCCGACACCGAACATTTTTGGCAAGCCGTCATATTCCCGACTTGGAACGGGCATTTTATAAATAAAATGGTGGGTTAAACCAGGTTTATTGGTGCATCAACCTCCCGCTTATATGACGAAGTCATAATAATCAAAGTTTAAGGGAAATTCTCCTTAATTTTTATCAAAGTTCTCCATAATTTAGGTAGTTGCATATGTTATTTTCGGGCAAACACCAATAAGGTTCTGGGCCATTTGAGTGGTAAATACAATCGGATACTTGCAGTCCAGCAGGATAGGCATTGACCAATTTTGATAAGTAAAGTACTAAGGTTACAGATTTCATAAATTGTTAAATACATTTAAAAAGTTTTATCGAAGATACGAACATCTGACATCTAAATATAATGTCACTCGCAAACAGCTTATTTCTAAAGGCATTTCCCATCCTCGATTTTACGGAAATGTTGTTAAAAAATGTCAGAAACTGATTAAAAATCTAGAAAAACTGGGACGAAATTACATTCTTTACGCAATAGGGGATATCGACTGGATATTCTACACGTGTCCGTTAAATTAGCTTTGGGATCCAATGACCTGAGGATTTTACACACATACTGGCCTCTCGCTGATACTGCCGATGTCTACTGAAATACATGATGATTATTTACCAAACCCATTGGGAGTTTTGCATTTGATTTTCCTTCCGTAGTGCGACAGTGTTTTACCAGCAGACTAGGCTCCTTGAGCTAGCCGGCAGTTTAGCGGCGAGCACTCTTTGACCCGTCTTTCAAAATTACGTTTTGTTCCCCCATTTTTCCTTTCTAGATTGTGGTCATGGAGTTAGTAGTCTACCTGTATGGATTTTATTCGTATGTTTATTCTACTATAGGGAAACGGGACAGAGAAAGGGGAGGTTTGGGTACCCATAAACCGGTTTAACCCTACCGCTGGCTTTTGCTAGTGCCGGTACCTAGTCCGGCTGTCCCGAGTTCCTATCGTTGTTTATGTTTGTCTTTTGTATTTTTATTGTGGGTTTTTTCTTTTGTAGTTCCTATTTACTTTCTGGCATGTGGCTATGTTTTTCGGCCATTGTAGGTATTTGCTGTTATCTTTTTTATTCCATTGTAAATTTTGCAAAGAGTAGTAATAGAAAGGACAAAAATTGGACATAATACGTCGTTAATTGACATAAAAATGTCCCCTACCCCTCTCCTTTTAACGGTCACTAGCCTCTGAATTTCTTCAAATATTTTAAGTGTTAGTTCGTGTCTTTTGAATGATTTAACTGTAATCTAATTAGAGATTTAGTTTACAACTGTTTTCCGTTTTATGAATGAAAGGAAATTGAATTGTAGTAAAAGAAATACTATATGACTTCAAGAATATAGGAAATTGTAAAAATTAATGAATGAAATCTCAAGTACAGTGAAGATATTTCCTGCAGGAGAAGCTTTTTAAAAGGATGTTTACTATTTGATGTCACGTTGTTTATTGAAAATGGGAGCGAGTTTGTTCGTTATAAACGTGAATTTATAAGCGTGCAATATGTTATTTTGCAAGGGCTATTCCAAAGTAAAACATCAAATGGACTTGTAAGACAACCCTAATTATTGTGAAAATTTGTATACCAATTTTGAAATACGGAACATGAGCCAAGAAAAATGTGTTTTTGCATCACAATACTCATTTATGAGTTGATATTATTAATGGGTAAATAACAAAATTACCGAACAGAATTGGCAAAAGCCAAAATCCAAATGACATTTGTCACTCGCAATTGTCCTGACTTGGTACAGGCATTTCAAAAACATGGGGTGTTAAACCGGTTTTATTGCGCTCCAATCATCTCCTTACATTGCGGAAATGTCCGGTAGCAACTGTGTGTCGTGCACAGTGGAAATAAATCTTCATCCACGTACTAATTAAAACGCATCGCTACGTTCTACTACCGATCGACAAATTATATTTCCAAGTATTTCGGAATTTTTACTTAATTTTGAGATATTTTTATGAGCTGAAGATAAGTTGACAAATTAACAGAGTAAGTCAATATTATAGATCATTATATTTACCAGGTATTCGAAAATCAATTAAAATTTTATACAGTCATTCGTACAATAGAACAAAATGATT
>MJUU01035031.1:44969-57877 GCA_002080025.1 Modiolus philippinarum
AATATACCTTTGTGTAAGTTTCTATTTGCACGATGAATAATCAGTGTGGACTCTTTGCAAATTCTTGAACTTTTTTTAACAGATCTTTATTAATATGTAGTACAACGTACTAATACGTACTAACATAAACGTATCAAAACGTACATCAAACGTAACGGAACGTAGTCGAAACGTACTAAACCGTAGTCGAAACGTATTAAACCGTAGTAATACGTAGTAAATCGTAGTAAAACGTAGTATATACGTAGCAACACGTAGTGAAGCGTAGCAGAACGTAGGCTTTAATATTCCAATAAACGTGGTGAAACATAACAGTACGTAGAAAAACGTAGTATACACGTAGCGAAACGTACAGACCATAAAATTATGACAAAAAATGACATGATACGTGGCATTTTAAAACGTACCGAAACGTAGCGGCCTAAACGTGACAGTGTGACTGGGGCTTTAGGTGAATCACAGTTCGGATCGAAATTTTTCCCAAGTGACGGGTATTTATTTACGGATTTTTTTGAAGCCTTTATTAATAATACGGTCACTGGGTTTACTATTTATAATTTGCAGAAAGTATGTATAATTTGTGCTAACTCTCACGTAACGAATAAACTGTGAAACATATAATGAGTTGGAATATTACTTTCTCCCACCAGGGATAAGGGAATCTATAGTTTTCGCGGTGCAAGATTTTTCTGTCATACATAAGGGGTGTAAGACAAGCTACACGCATTTTTCCCGCCAATATCTTATAATTGCGATATACTCGGCTTAGGCTACATGAATCGGAAAGTATATCTTTTAAAGCAATGAAATAGAATATATATTGCCTTCGAACGACTAAAAGTGAACTAAAACACACAATAAATGCGTAAATATTTGGCACTGTGTAATAACCCGGACTCCGACGCGTGCTCCATTGTTTATGACGTCGTGAAAAGGGAAGTCATTAACTGATGTCAACGATGGCGCTTCGACAGTGAATTGTTTGATTAATTCGAAAGCCTCGAAGAGCATGGAGAATTGATAAAAATCATCCGATAGGTGTCACGTGACTAAAATTAGCGTCAAGCCTATTAACCTACTCAAATGAGCTACGTACTTCCGCCGGAAATATAGTGCGTAAGTTTCTTTCAAATTCCTTTTTTATTTTTTTATTTATTTTTTTTTGTTTTGTTTTGTATACGGAATATGAACGGTGTTAATAACATAAAAGTATATAAATATGAACAGTATTCACGTCCGTGTCTTTATTAAGAAATTCAGCGCGCCTTTCGCGTAGTTATATGTTAGTTTTTTTCTATGCAGCAGTTCTTTGGATGACGACGAGTTTTTCAGGTGTGTATATTTTCCGGGCTTTCGAATTTCAGCTCCATCGGAGCTTTGATTTTTTTAGATGCTGACGGGGATAAAAATAATCAAGCACCAGTGAGAGGGTCAGACAAAAAAATCTCAGACACCCTCGGGTAAGATTTTAGCGTCTCTGACCCAGGAAGCTTCGTCCGAGTACTTGAAATCTTACCCAGGGTGTCTGAGATTTTTCTGTCTGACCCTCGCTCTGGTGTTATATTCTTATAGTCCATGTTAGAGAAAATGATTAATCTGAAATACGGGACTTTTGAGATAGGAATTATCGTGTAATTGAAACGAAAACGATCTCGTCAAATACCAGTAGAAAAGATAACTGGATTCCAGACCTATTGAATAGAAATGAATACCACCTAAAAACAAACTGTTTATGAAATTGAAGTGTACTTATGATTTGTCCTTCATGATAATTATCAAACTAAATTTTAATTGACGAAAAACAATTAGCCCGAATCGCTACAAACAGATTAAATATAAATCCCCCTTAGCTTAACAGTGTTAATTAATTAGTAATCCCGTCAAGGTATTGATGTATTGATTTGTTTCATATAATAGTATATTTGTTTCCGGAGTGAACACGACTCAAAAGCCCGTATTAAAGTATACCTTTTTGTCATAAATTTCGAACTGAGATGACCATTTTCGTCAGTCCAAAAAGATGTAGAACCTGTGGTTTCTGTTGCTTTTTTTAACAGATCAAATGTGAGATTAAGAACAGAAGATTTACTGATCGAGAAATCAGTTGAAAAAAAGAATTTTTTGTTTATGCTCACATAGTTTTAAAATAACTGCTGTAGAACAACTTCAAATTAACTTTAATGAAAGAATAATGTCAATATTGTGTCATTATAATATTAGTTGAGGCCCTCAAATAATTTCGGACCTCCAGTATCTTACAAAATACCATGACCTCATGGGGCATCGGTCATTTTTGTCGGGCAAAGGATGACAGTGATTGTAAGAACACTTTTCCAGTTTAATTGATGTTTGTTGACAATCCCGCACCCATGATCAGTGAAGACATGGATATAGCGTTGCTTGACAATTGGCAAAGAATTCCGCTCAAACCGGTGCTAGGGACCGTTTTTGAACTTACTGTGAGGTATGAGCAAAGCTCATTGTTGAAGGCTTCATGGTGACTTCGCGATGAAAAATAACAATAAAAGCGTTGTTCCTTTGCTTGTTTTTTATCATGTATTTGTAGAGGCTTTGTCTCATGTGCATTTAATCCATACCTTTTCATTCACCATTTACGACTGGAGTTTGTCTCTCCTGCAGTGTGGAGTCCGTAAAAAGATTCCATGTGCGAGAGATGTGTGCTCTCTATATATTTCAGTTATGGTGTACATGTGCGTGAGAGAATTTCTCATATGGGTATACTATTCATACTTTCAAATTTTGGTATTTATTTTTGTAATTTCGAAATGTAATTCTGACCACCTATTTAAAGTGCCCACGTCTCACTATTTTATAACGCCAAGTTTTCTTACATTCGACTTAATGAGTGCACTGTGTTTGTCTATATGTTGTAGTCGTCCACTAGCTTAAGACACTAGTGCATTTGTCGGGCAAAAGATGACAGTGATTGTAAAACACTTTGCCAGTTTAATTAATGTTTGTTGACAATCCCGCACCCATGACCAGTGAAGACATGGATGTAGCGTTGCTCGACAATTGGCAAAGAATTCTGCTTAAACCGGTGCTAGGGGCCGTCATGAACTTACTGTGAGGTATGAGCAAAGTTCATTGTTGAAGGACTCATGGTGACTTCAAGATGAAGAACAAAAATAAAAGCGTTGGTCCTTTGCTTTTTTATCATGTATTTGTAGAGACTTTGTTTCATGCGCATTCACTCCATATCTTTTCATTCACCATAATTAGGCATTAGTTATGGGACATTGTTCGTGGGTCATCGAGTAGGGGTAGGGACTCTTCCTATTATGTTTGTGATGATGTTTTTACGGCTGCACAATTTAGAATAATATTTGTGAAAATAAGTCAGCATTGAGCAAGTTATTTTTTCTTCAAACAATAAGATTTGAAGTTGTCCGTTAGAACCTATTTTAAATAGTTCCTGCTAATTTATTTTCTGCATTTGCGCATTTCGACAACTTATGTCTCAACACTGCAGATCAAACCAAACATTATATTAAAAGGATGTTCATTATATTTTTTTTATTGTTATGCTACAAGGGAGCGTTTTAAAAATCACTGTATTTACAATGTGATAGTTTATAATTTTGACGTTTATTTGATAGACGTCAACATCATTTATAAGCAGTGACGAGCAAGATTAAAGGTGTCATCTGTTGTATAACAATGAAATGGAGTTTGGCTTCAGATTTTTTCTAATGACATTGTTTCCAAACTAAGACAGCAGAGCAAAATTTATTACAGGAACCTACAGCAAATGCTTGAAAAAACACTTTCTAAATTGGCAGCATATTGTGGTAAGATGGTCATGTCGTAGTTTTTTTTTTGCCATGATGGCTGTTAAAGTTAAACGTCGTTTAAATGTAAAATGTCGTCTACACTACATATTCAGTTGAACCAAACCTTTTTTGA
The DNA here is from genome assembly GCA_002080025.1 of Modiolus philippinarum. NCBI lineage: Eukaryota > Metazoa > Mollusca > Bivalvia > Mytilida > Modiolidae > Modiolus > Modiolus philippinarum. The sequence goes on from MJUU01035031.1 coordinate 48,897, forward strand.
ATACTTATTTCACGGATCTCTAAAAGAATAATATTCAAAAAGCCAGCAATGTAGCATAAATAGCTGCCAAAGTCGAAATTTAAATCCAGGTGAACGATTATATTTATGCATGTGCTCCTGGGAGACTTACTGAATTATTACTATGAAAATAAATTATAATAATAAGTTATAACTGACCTTTCTTTGAAAAATTATAGTTTCTAGCGGAATTCATTGCTAGATGCCGAGCAATGCTACATCAATGTCACTTTACCCATGGATGCAGGATCGTCAACAAACAACATTTGAAACACGTTTAAAACATCTGGACTTTTAAAAACTCTTTCCTTTTCTTCCTTTTAAGAATTAAAGTCAGTAATCCGATCAGTCTTTCGTTACTCTAAAAGGGTGAAAAACATATTCATATTTTGTGCTAGGTGAAGATGGGGCTTATCACATTGAATCCAGAAAAAAAACGCGTATAAAGAGGACGATGACTTCTTAAATTTTAATTGATTACGTTTTTGTCGAATCCATAAGATAGTAAGGATTCCAATTGGGACGACTTATACTAGTATACCACTTATGTCCGATTTATTCTCGTGTCAAATCGGGTTATTACAAGCATCAGAGACAATAAATACAATATATTGACCAAGTCCTCTAATTTCAGTTTATATGATATACATTGTAGATCATCTTCATCATTAAAGACTCCTCAATTTAAAAAATTCCTTCATCTTCTACACCAAATTAATTAAAAGACTACTACAACTTTATCGTTAAAACTTTACGACACGCGTGATTGGTGATAATAATGATACTTCCGTTTTTGAGCAGTAATATATCAACATCGTCGACATACTGTAATAACATATGCAATGAATTCCACTCAAAGCGGTGCTAGGGGACGTCTCGAACTTACTAAGAATTGTGAGCAAAGCTCATTGGTGACTTCAAGGGGATTGCATCTGTAAAATTAGCGTTGAGATCTAGTGACCTGAAAATTGTATAAACATACTGGCCTCTCACTGATGCTTCAGATGTCTACTAATAGACATCTAATATTTGATGATTCTTTACTAAACCGTTCGGGAAGTGTTTGGTTTGATTTTTCTTCCGTAGTAGCACAGTGTTTTACAAGCAGACTAGACTCTTTGAGCTAGCCAGTAGATTAGCGGAGAGCACCCCTTGACTCATCTTTCAAATTACGTATCGCCATTTTTATTCGATATCGACTGGATATTCTACAGAAATCCGTTAGACTGGCTTTTAAATCCAGTGACCTGAAGATTATACACATATACTGGCAAGAAAAGGAAAATTAGTAATAGTGAAATCAAAATCATTCCTTATATATTTTTATTTACCAGAGTCTATAATGATAGTTAGATCCAGAAAAGAGCAGCATTTGGAATCATTTTCAGCTTTATTTAACTTCAGTTCATGTGGGTAAATGATGTCTTCATTATCTAAATATAGAAATTAGTGAGCACGCTCACATAGCCCACGCCCCCACATTGATAGAAGCATTCCAAAATTCCTGAAACGGATATTCTGAGACATATGATTACATATTGTAGGCAATGAGGAAAAAGTCGATTATCAAAAAATGGAACCATGTCTGCAAACTTAAAGTTAAAGAGCGATTGATCTGAGAAACAATTCCAAAATGAAGCAAGCCTATATAAAGCTTTGCACCAAATTTCAGGAAGCTCTGATTTATATTTCTTTTTAGGCCCATTTTGGATTTATTGCTCCTTTGATTCATTTGGCTTTTGAAACATTTGGGCTGTAGCATTTCTCATGAAGGTGAATCCAGAAAAGTGCTTCGGATGCAGCCAATTTATTATCTGTGGTTTTTATTATAGTTGCTGAGAAAAATGTGACAAAGTTGGAAAACAGGGAGTTGAAGAGCAATGGATGTGAAAACATTTCCTACAATATAACATGCTTACATGAAGCATTGTACCAAATTTCAAGAAGCTATTTGTAGTTTCGGGGGGAAAATGTTCTGAAAAAAGTGATGACAGATTGACGAATGGACCTACGGTCAAACGGACGGATGGGTCAAAAACATTATACCCTCCACAACTTGTTGTGTGGGGTATAATTAATTCCAGATATGTATACTATCAAATGCTTACCTTCACATCTTAATCTTTATTTGAATGGCAGCATGTTGGGAATATGGAACAGGGATTACTTTAGTATCACACACGGGGTCTTTCAGTATATATAAATGGTCAATACAGGAGCCAGAGATATGACTTGGTGAGCGCACAACTTGGCAGAAATCTTTTGTAGCTAATCCTTTTAATAACAAATTATTCGGTTTTTCAAAATATTGATATTGAAGTCACCTACAATGACAGTAGGAAGCCTATCCATTGTGTTCATAACTAGTAGGTTTCTTGTGAAGTCTCTAAGAGTAATCCATGGAGGTCGATGCACATGAAGTACTAGAACTGACTGGGAATTCCTGGTCTGCCTTGAAAAGTTTATATTCAATTCCTTTCTGTTGAATCAGAGTATGTAATGGCTGTAATGACCATTGAATTGAAGTGTAGGAACAAACACCTCCATAATGAAGTTTACTACTGTGAATCTGATCACTATTATAACATGATTCTCTGTCAACTCTAAGAATTCTAAGAATGTTGAATGAATCCATCTTTACAGAGCAATCAGAGTGTCTAGAAGACAGCCAAGTTTCAGTTATACATAAGACATCAGTCCTAGACAGTATGAAATCAACCTTCAAATCTTTGATATGAGCAGTCAAAGAATTGATGTTCAAATGAGTAATAGTGACTATGAAATGGTCTGGAGTCCATAATGGAACGAGTTCCAATGGTCGATCTGAAGTCATTCTTTGTATTTTTTTTTGTCACACCACTGTTACAAGAAATGCAGTTTTCATTAAATTTGATGGAGAACAATCCGGACAGTTTGGTTACTCTACTAACAGCCGCATCAAACTGAGCTGGTTGGTAACGACCTTCACATGATATTACAATCTTATCCAGGGTTTGACCCTGTATCTTGTGAATGGTACATGCTCATGATAAAGTAAGTGGAAACTGTCGACGTGAAACTTGTCCCATTTTGTATCGTCCAACAGAAATTCTTACTTCTTCCTTGTGTATAGGTACAGCTTTGATATTTGGAGGAACTACTCTCTTAATGTTTGCCCTGGCAGCGGAACCAATAGTTTAATCGTCCATCTCAACCAATATTAACACTGGTATGTAGTCAGATGAATTGTCTTGATGTGGTGGATAGAAACCAACAATAGTACCTTTGGCTCCGTTCACAAAACCATCTGCAGTATCAATGTCCTTGGTTATCATGACACGGCCATTTTGAGATAACTGAATATTCTGATGTAAACCTCCAGTGCGAGTTGGGTTTTCTTGCATATCAAGTTTGAACTGGCCAGTATGATTTTCTACATCCAAGTCCCGAGCTTTAATGGTGTACACAGGATGACCAGTAGAGGCAAGGTGCTGTTCATTGTGTTGGTCCACTTTACTGTTTGTAGTGAAATTGGAGAAAATTTGTAGGATATTGTTTATCATCTGTTGTAACCTGTCTAGTCTGGAGGACTTCAATGTCATCTTTGGTGTGTGTTTCAGTTCTGATGCGGTTTAAGAGGTTAGCAAATTCTATGTCGTCTTTCTGTCGCATGATCTTGGAAAGTGTTGCTACATGGAAATGTTCCCATAAAGATCCATACAATCGCATCGTAGGCTTTTTTGGCAAAGCATACACTTGGCTTTGACCAAAAAGCGGCAGTTGATAAAGGTCCTTCAACACAATAACTAGTACACCACCAAAAAGACTGTCTGACTTTGGCTTTCCTATAATCTCAGTTCAACGATTATGAACAGTCACAAGGCCTTCACATCCTAACATTGATATTTCATCATGAATGATGAAAGTTCTCTCAATGATGAAAGAGTTTTATGGGAACACTTGTCCAATCCTGGTATGATATTGAAGGCTTAGTGAACAGTCTGCCCATGGATGTTTCTTGCGGCAGTGCCAGTCGGTGCGGTCAGGAGACATACTATTTCTTCTGGATTTTCCACTTGTGACCTCAATGTTTTTGTGAGCATTTGGTAGATTGCTTTGATTAAGTGGCTTTTACCAGATCCAGCCCCACCGGTGATGAATGCCAGTATTTGGTCTGGTTGTTTTCCTGTTGCTATACATGTCAAATCTCGAAAAACAACTCATAAACTCTACTGAAGATCAAGCGTTGTTCCTCATTGAGAGACCTAATTAATGGTAGGTACTCTCTGGCATCACTGACTGTTGCCGCTCTGATGTTATGTTAGGAAGCTGTGATTTGAAGGAGTCGTAGTGTTGAGAATCAAGATGGTTAGCTGGATTGGATACTGCATACTCCTCAGCCTCGATGGATTCTTCCTCTCTTTGTTCATGGCTCTGATGTTCACTTTCTCCAGCTATTTGAGCCCATGCGTCCTCAGGTGGACCATTTTCTTCAAGCTGTTCATACGCCATATCAATAATTTCAGCATGTTTCTCAAATCTAGTTTTGTTGCTGAACAGTATTTTGTTTTTCGTTTTGAACATGGTATGGAAAGAGCCATCATCATGTAGGAGTTGGTTTTCTTTCCTTTAGGGAAGATACAACATTAATTGGGAATGATAATATTTTTCTGGATGATGTTCCTCTGAATAACGGTGTGTCCTTATTACTGCCTTTGTCATCCGCTTGGAGATGTATCCCTTATTGTCCTGTAACTTAAGAACAATTTTCGGTTGGTTATCATTGCTAAGAACATCAACAGAATCTACAATCTCTTTAGGCTTTTAGGATGAAATGAAATCTGCAAGGCATATATTTTCCAGTTCTTTTGGTCTGTATGGATATCTATCTACCATACCCTCCATGTATATATCCTCATCTTCATCATCAAGATGTTGTAGAATATTCATTGGCTTTAGCATTCGGACGCGTACTTCTGGCAGCTCTGTTGTGACATATAGTACTTGTCTGGTGGACCTCTTAAGTGGAAGTGACAAAATATGGTATGCTGCTTCTTGTGCAGAAACTTCTCGAGAACTGAGAAACTTACTTCCAATCTTTTTGAGTTGTAAACGAAGGTCCATATGAGATGCCTGTGTGGATTCTGTAGTCTCCAAACTCGTGTTCTGACTTTGTGATGTATGATGCAATGTACATCACACAAGCATAATGATCACAGACGTACTAGATGTCAATGTTAGCCTGCCAAGCTCTGTTGATGTTTGGGTTATAGTTGTTGATGTACACATTCTTTTTGTTCTCTCTTATGGACCACACTATTTGTTGACTTGAAATGTTGTAGAGCATAGATGTAGTCATCGTACAGAATGTTGGCTAATGTCAAGACTTCTTTCAATGTTAAATCAGCCACATCTTGATCCATAATTGTATCAAACACATTATGTAGTACTTCCTTGGGCTTGATGTTCTCTCTGATATCTTCTTGTGTGCTAACTCTGCAAATGACAGTTCTATCTGATGGAGGTCTGGGGTATCCAAAACGACATTTCATTCCAGTTTTACGACATGTGTGTAAATGTACATGTCTCCGGGGACTGTTGACCAAGGAATACCAAGGAATACAGCTCTTCATCATCTTCTTCTGAAAGATTACATGATATTTATATGAAATCAGCAATGACCTGCTCGTCTGCTGATTCAAAGTCAGGAGCATCTGATGACCACAAAACCATATAGATGTAGGGAGAGTCCCTCTGTTGGAACTCCACTCTGTAGTAGAAGTCGGAGATGTTCCCAAGGACTCCACCCTTGATAACCAGCCTGATGAATTGCTGCAGTCTGTATTCAAACTAACGAGCCACTGTTATTGGGTTCTTCCACATCCATGAACATCGCTCCTCCCAACTCATGTTTTAAACATCTTCTTTTGTTAATTTTACCTTGAACTGATCAGCTATGATACATATAGTTTCAGGCCAACGCAGGTCTGCTGCTGATAATGTCAGAAACCGTGTGAATGGTCCTTGCTGCTTAATTATCCCTAGCAGTAGGCTGGAGACCCACGGACAGTTTGGAGGAATATGTAGCCTTTGTCTGCCTGAATCAGCTGCTTTCTGTATTCATCATTCTTTAGTTGTCCGGCAGTGATGGCAGTAGATGTTTGACTTTGTTGCCTTTCTAAGTGCAATGTTTATGCTATCGGAAACTTGTTTGAAGTCTGTTAGAAACTGAGCACAAAAAAGGTACTCAATGTTTGTAGCAAATCTGTTGTCCTTGTTGCAAAATCTAGCCGAGAAATATTTCCTGAGCTTGAGTTTGGTGTCCCTCTTTACATCGAAACCAAATTCTCCAGTTGGGAATAGATGTGGGAATGTCAGCACCTGAAATGGAGTTGTATTGTACACATGTAGGTGCAAAATTTGTAAAATGGATATATAGTATATCTTTCCGGATCAAGTGGATTACGATATTTCTCCAGTTTGAGATAGTTAAATTTGCGAGCTTTAGCAAGCATGTTAAATCAGAAATTTAACTGTCGAGAATGGAGAAATATTGTAATCCACGAGCAAACGGAAGGATATATTGTTTCTCCAATAACTTTTACTGTGTTTCAAGTGCAGATTCAATGGTTCAGCACGGTTGTCAACATTGGTCGCGCTATCTCAAAGTATAGTAACAATGATGTCACAATAGACTTTATGAATGAAATGAAACGTTGCGGGAAACATCACGCAGACATTTAACCAAAGTGTGGATACATATTTTTAACCAACTAGGTTAACACGCTAAGAATTGGGGAAATAATGAATACATGATTCAAATATACATGTATATAATGCTACTCATGGTGTGATTTAATAACCTGCACTATATTTTAGCGTGGTGTGTAAATATTTCTCAAAGACATTGATATTTCTCCTTGTAAAAATTTTGAAGTATTTGAAGGGAAACAAAAATACTACAGAAAACATAGTAATCTTTGGTAAATTTTACAATTTACCATAAATTTCTATAGGGATCTTCGTTATATTTTTATATAGAACGTATTTAGGTGAAATGGTCATTGTGAAAGTAAAGTTTACCCCTTGGGACACTTGTGTAGCATCATGTGCAGCATTCGTATCTTTGTACATTATTTTTCAAACCACTGCGTTGATGGCACTGAAGCAAAGGTTGGACAGGGTATTTACCAACCCAGTTGTCAGACTTGTCTGATCTGAAATAATTGATTTTGAAATTTTCAGTAGTTAATGAAAACATCAAGGCCTTAGGAATAATAAGGCTTCTCTCTGTGCAGGAGTTGTTAGCTTGCTATGGCTTCCTCCTTCAGTATTTGTGTTTAAGAGTATTTCTTTTTATAATACATGTGGTTTTTGGTCTTGCAACTTATTTGGTTCTAATGATACTGATGAGAGGTTACTACTTGAAACATATGTATAGCTTAGCTTATAGAAATTTATAATATGCAGCACTAGTATTTTATTTTTATTTGTTTACTTGGAATTTATTGTGATTTATTAGACATTTTATTGTCTTGCTTGAATTGTTTCTCCTTTTCAGGTGCTATGAAGAACTTGCCGTATAGTTTTTGGGGAGCTGCTCATTGTTCACTGAATGGCATTCTCCAGAATAGTGATTTTGGATCTGTTGTGTTGGAGTTGTTGTCTAATTGATGTCTACCCATTTCTCCTTTTATTCATATTTACATTATTTTTATTACCCAATTGTCTGGATCTTGTAGAATCTGAGTTGGTAGTCTGTCTTCTCCAGTGCAATACTGAAGATTCTATTACCAGAGGCTGGGGCTGCAATGTTCTCAGACAATAAGCAAGAATCATACTTCAGTCCTCTTAGCTGATTCTCTTCACTTTCTTCATATAATTCATCATCATCTTTATCATTTTGTGCAGTAGTGGTGTGATCAGAAGATGATGTTGATGGATGATTATCATGTAGAGCTTGACTTGTCTGATGTAACACACTTGTAGTAGTAGTGTTTGTAGCTGTAACAGATATTTTGTATGTTAAAAGCTTTTTTTGTAGAATGGTGAATATGAATTGGATATCTATAATAATCATTGCACAATCATACATTTTAAATACAATGTATGCAAGTTTTTGGTACAAAATCCTCCTACCAATGATATTGAATAACTCAATTCCTTAACAGTTGCTACAGTCTATATGGAAAATACATGGAATGATAATTGCACCATTGACACTGAATTAAATGCTTTGTAACTTGTGAGCTGTTGTCAAGGCATTTGGCTTGTTGAAGGAAATTTTGATGATTAATGTGTGATGATTTTAGTTCTGAGATACTGAGTAGAAATGCATTGTCATGTCATCAACATTTGCATATATGAACGACTTTGAAGTCAATCACTGATGACATCTTACACATACTAAGCAACAATTTGGAATAAAGTTTTAGTCATTAGGGAAACAAAATCAAACATGGCTAATTCAGAAATCACATTTCTACACACTGGAAATTACATTGTGATATTAAAAGGCTCCCAGGCAAGCCTTGAGCTTTGGAATTCGAAAATGTAACTTCACATGTATAGAATTGTGATTTCCCACTAGTTGGCAGGTAAAATTCTATGTTTAAACAGAAATTTATTCAGATTCAATTCTTTAGATTATCTGGATTTCAACATTAGATTTAGGTACAAGTGACTGTTTGTCGAAATGCGCATATGCAGAAAGTAAATTCACAGTAACTTCGGTATTTAATAATTTGTTACCACTGGGTCGATGCCACTGCTGGTGGACTTTTAGTCCCCGAGGGCATTCACCAACCCAGTAGTCAGTACTTCGGTGCTGACCCGAAAGCCGATTATTTTGTAGAACCTTACAATATCTAAATTTTTGTAAATTTTATTTAAAACAAAGGAGTATCTCCCTCACGCAAAGCTCTGTCCTTAGCTGATTTTGGCTTTACATTTAGATCATATTGGTTATTTGTTCTCTATCAGTT
>MJUU01035031.1:58091-69322 GCA_002080025.1 Modiolus philippinarum
TTCGGTATTTAGTTATTCATAAGGATCTTGTCTATACCCTTTCTTTTTCAATAAGATGATTAGCTGTACTAACCTCATTTTCATGATCTTGAAGAGTTGGAGTTGGTTGTTGTTCATCTTAAAGTATGACTGGACTTGTTTGTTTTGCAATATCTGTGGTACTTTTATTGGTGGGTTGCTCGTCTGTGGATATCTGATCTGATTCAGTTTCAAGATGGCCCTCTGTTGTTTCATGGGCAATATTTTCTACTGCAGTTAATGCTTGCCATAATTCCTGATTGTCATTTTCAAATTCTTGTTGCCATAAAGCATTAATATTGATGTCTCTATATAACTTGTGGTTTCGTTGAAGGTAGCAAAGTCCTTTCTCTACTGCAGAAGGTCTGATCATTTGATATTGCAGTGTCCAGTGTACTGCTGCTTTCTCTTTAGTTTCAACGGAATGAATCCCATGTCTGATGTTGATGACCTGGGCAATGAAGCACATGTTTGAGTTACATCATCAGGTATATTGACAACTGATCCAACAACTGCCTTCTGCTTTCCGCTTGGCAAATTCAGCAGTTTCATAAACGGTATTCGTTTTGCTATTAATTTAGCCTCCAGCTCTGAGAGACATTCAAAGTCGGGAGGAAGAGGTCTGACATGAAGTTTGTTACATGATGCCATGGCTGGAACAACGGCAGTAGAATACCGAAGGAACAAACGAGTGAAATTTACAAAAATAGAAAAATGTTTCCTTGTTGTAAGGCTCGATGACATGTCTTACAGATCATGTCTTCACCTGTCAAACACTGAAGTAATGTTTCTTTTGTGCACTTGGTGTAATTACTGGCAATCACACGTTGAATGGAATGTCTAAATAGAAGTGTGTGACAACAAGTGCATGTGTACGTAGGTCCATCTTAAATAGCTTTCTGGAAATCTTTCAAAACACGGGGAAAGACTTGATGGTGTTGTCTTTTCTGTGATTTACGTGTATTGTCATGTATTCTATCAGCCAGACCTTGGTCTTCAGTTCTGTTTGATCTCCTATTTTGTTTTGAAAGTTTATCACTTAACTGATCAGCTACAACTTGATATTCTGATCGTTTTGATCTCCTATTTTGTTTTGAAAGTTTGTCAGCTAACTGATCAGCCACAATTTGATCTTCTGTTCGTTTTGATCTCTTTTTTTTTGTTTTGAAAGTTTGTCAACTAACTGATCAGCCACAATTTGATCTTCTGATCGTTTTGATCGTCTATTTTGTTTTGAAAAGTTATCTGCTCCTGTTGCATCGTTTTTACATCTGGTGTTCGCTTAGATCTGATTTCCTGTTGTAGTTTTATGTTAACCACTTTGTCTGCCTTAACTTGAGCGGGGGTTCTTTTTGATCGACAGCTATGTTTGGAAAGTTTATCGGCTAACTGATCAGCCACAACCTGATCTTCTGATCGTTTTGATCTCTTGTTTTGTTTTGAAAGTTTGTCAGCTAACTGATCAGCCACAATTTGATCTTCTGATCGTTTTGATCTCTTTATTTTTTGTTTTGAAAGTTTGTCAACTTACTGATCAGCCACAATTTGATCTTCTGATCGTTTTGATCGCCTGTTTTGTTTTGAAAAGGTATCTGCTCCTGTTGACATTTTCATTTGTTCTGTTGTCTTTTGTATTCTAAGTCTATGCTGTAGCATTTTGTTTCTTTCTCTATGAGACACAATTTGATCAACAGTTCTTTTTTATCTCTAGTTTGCCTTAGCAAGTCGATTTTGCATTCCATTTTCTTGAATTTTAGATAATTTAAGGTTCATTAGTTTTCTACATTGGTCAGTCTCTTTTTCTTTTGCGTCAGACTAATTTGATGTTGAAATTCTATTCTCAAGTTTGAATATAACTTTTGTTGTTGCTCATCTGTACTGAAAATGCTCTGATTTGTTGTAGCATTAGTTTAGTAGCAGGCACTGTATACGTTGAATTTGGTAAATCTCCCATGGTACATTCTTTTACTGATACGTGTGATTTTAATTTTTTCACTTGTCTGTTGTCAGTCAGCTTCCTCGGTCCTTTTCCTCTTGCAGTTATTATCCACTGAGCTAATCTGTAAATTACAAAAGTCCCCAGGAGGAGAAGTTTACCACAGCTAACTCAAGATTACTCAGAATAAAATTACTTACCCTTCCGGATCCCTTAGTTCGCCATAGTTTTCTTTTCGGGTTAGTGTTTCTTTTGCTTAAGTTTATCAGCGTTATTTTGTGATATTATTAGGAACACGACGGTTGTCGCATGTGGGACAGGAACTGCTAACCCTTATGGGGCACCTGATTCACCTCTGTTTTTTAGTGGAGTTCATTTTAATGAGTCTTTGGGTAATTTTCCTGTGTGGCTTTGTGGACATTCATTTGTGTTGTCGCTTTTTATTTTGGCCATTGTATTGTCTGTTTTTCAATTTATGTTTTTTGATGACATGGTGTATTGATTTCCTTTAGAAGAAAATCAAGTAAATATATGTAAAAATGTCAACACTGCTATTATACTTCATGATGTACTAGACAGATTCTTGAGTATTGAGTGCAATAACACTGAAAGGAAAAGTTTTTTTTTTTCAACTCATTTTTTTTCAAATGAACATGTACATTCTCAAATAGGAATTACATAATTTCTCTCATAGAAACAGAACTTGTTTGAATACCTTAGTTTTGGAATTTTGGTCCTTTGATTTTTCTGGAATGCTTTCAAAGGTAGTGGTAGATACTTCAGTTCACTGGGCCTTGATATGACTATGAACTGGTACCTTGGTCTCGATGCTGGGTGATCTATGATTCGGAAACATCCATCAAAGTTATTAATACTAAATATATTACTTATAATTCAAATGTGATCAGGAAATGTGTGCATAAGAGACCAAAGACTGTTGAAATAGTTCCTGCTCTTTCCTGAAAACTATCTAACAGAAGACTACTTGGAGAAAATTTGTAAACCATAGTCTTGTTTCATGAGTTATGACCTTGAATACCCAAAGCCTTCTACAATTTGTCACACTTGGAGTAAATACCAACTTTTGTCAAAACATCTTTAAGGATATTATGTCTAGAGTATTCAATAGTTTTGTTAAAGAGAAAAGAAGGACAGACAGACAGATCGACAGTTTGTTTTACTGGATCCCCTTCGCAATTTTGCTTGCAAGGTTATTATACAAAAGAGAGGGAATTCTAAGTCTTACTTACTCTACCATTGTATTAATACTTTTTTCACAAAGAATCTCACACTTAAGTTTAGTATACTCATACAGCATATGGGGGAAAATACGTAAAAATTATGTAAACTTTTCTTCTTATTTATTATTTTTTAAGGAAAATAAAGCTTTTTTTAATGTTCCATTGTACTGATGTTTCCATCAATTAAAGTTGTTGAGATATACCTATTAAACAAGTCTGGAGTCACATGAACAGTGATGCATGCATAGCAGGAGGTGCTTACCATGTCGAGACATCCGGTCTTGCTCGTTTTGGAGGTCATGCGATTTCCTTTATTTCCCAGAGTGACATGATGGGCGCCACATCTGGAGCAGGAACTGCTTACCCTTCCGGAACACCTGAGTTAAAACCTGCTGTGTAAATTGGATTCAATTCTCAACCTGGCATCACGAGTAATACGATGGGTGTCACAAAAGGAGCGGGAACTGTATTTTTAACCGAATTTGTCATATTCTTGGTGATGACACTTAATACTTGACTTGAGGTTGGAGTCACATGATGGGTGATGGATGCATAGCAGGAGATGATGATCCTGTCAACACAGCTGGTCTCGCTCCTTTTGGAGTTCATGCTATTCCCTTTGTTTCACTCCCTACTTTTGCTTTTTTCTAACAGGACTTATGACATTTTGATTTACCTATGCATACTACCTTCACATTTGAAAAAGAAGTTTACGAACCTGGTCCTGTGTTTTATTATTCTATTCTGTTGCTTTGTGTATCTGTATCCTTTGATTTTTTTCTGGGCATCATGAACCATTAATCTTTAGGCTTTCTTAAAAAAAATTATTTTTTAAAACATTCAAATTACTAACATACTACTATAATATTGTATTAGTTAAACATATACATTGTACATTTTCAGCAATATTCATGCGTATATAACAAAAAAATATGCTTACAATTAGAATCAAACTCAAGACAGAAATGCTATGGCAGTATTATTCCTGAGTACTACATATATAAACAAAAATGATAACGTCATAAGTTATAAGTGTCACAGCATGTTAAGTAATAATGGCTATATGGTATTGTCACAAGTAATTTGAAATTAAAACAAAATTTGAAATAGTGTTTTAAGTCATATCCAATCTTCAGGCAGCTATTGACCAGGGATGGTCTGAAATAAAGTGTCAGGAGTCTGTGATGAGCTCTGTGATTCCCGAGATCCTTGGAGTGTAGAGTTCTGTGAATCTTGGGTCCTTGGAGTGAGGAGGTCTGTGAGTCTTGGGGTCCTTCAAATGAATCCAATGGATCCTGATCAAAATCTTCATCAAATGATAAGAAACTTTTGTAGTCAACTTTGCTCTGAAGGGTAGCTTGGTACTCGATTGGTACTTTTTTCGTTTCTCTAATCCATCTACCTTTTGCTTTAGTGCGGAAATCTCAAGTTTTATCTCTTTCAAATGCAAACCATATTTAGCATGAGTAGCTTTCATTAATCTTCTTATCCTTTCAAGAATCGATGTAGCTTGATTAAGACGATACAAGCAAGACATCATCAGGATATCTAGTTGTTCAACATCAGAAATAACTAAGTCTGCTAATGTTTCTTCGCGGCGCTTCTTTGCTGGACTAGGGGATGGCATGTCTGTATTCTCTTTTTTAGTGGCCATTTGCTTGGTATTTGTATTACCTGTTGGGTAAAATTTATTATTTATTATTAATATTATAATTTTAGCAGTTTTGATATAACATCCTAAAACCGTTTGAGGGAAAAGGATATACCGGTAAACACTACATTATAGTTAAATGTATGAGGTATTTTCTGGTGACAACATTCAGAATGATGTACTTTCATTTTCGGCCGGTGACTAAATATTTCTGTTATTGTTGTCTAATGGTTTTCGGTTTTTCTGTATTATATTTTCTATTTTAGTTTGTTAAGATAATAAATGGATGATTCATGTTCATGACGCTGGAATCCTTAATCTTTTGACGGTCACTGGCAGATTTATTAGTTCTTTGTTGTGTGATTATTTAATCGGTTAATATGGTGACTTTAGCTAGTCATCTGATAACTTTAAGCATTCCTTTTTGTTTTGCCCTTCACTGTTATGTCCTGTCACCATAAATTTTATGGTATTTGTAATTATATGTATTATATGTTTTGGTTATACCACTTTACAGTTTGGGGGAGGGTTGCCGTCCCAAGTCAGTAACTGTATGGTGGTATTCTTGTCTGCTGTTATTGTTCTTTGTTCAGTTTTTGACCTGGGATGTCTTTTTATGCCCCCGCGACGATAAGTCGGGGGCATATTGTTTTACCCTCGTCCGTCCGTCCGTCCGTCTGTCTTCCGTCCGTCCGTAGGTCCGAGGAGGTACATGGTTTGTAGGCACAACTCCTTCTCCAGTTTTTATGCTAGAAAGTTTTTATTTAGCAGATCATTTGTACATATATTGAAGATGTGCTTGTGATAAGGATTTTGATTTTGGTGCATTTTTGTCAAAAATATACATTGTTAAACTTAGTCATTTTTTGCTGATTTTTCATAGAGGGTACATACTTTGAACATAGTCATTTTATAGTGATGTTGTGATAGAGGGTACATAGTTTGTCCACGCCACTCCTCCTACAGTTTTTATGCTAGGAAGTTTTTATTTTGCAGATCTTTTGTAACTATATTGAAGATGTGCATGTGGTAAGGATTTGCATGAATATATATAATCTGTCAAGTTCAATCAGTTATATATACAGAAATAACTCAAGAGGAGTATTTAATCAAGAAATTTGCATCCAAGTGTTTCTTATTGATAAAATCAATATGAAATTCTTGTTCAAGCCATGTGTAATTCAAGATATTTCAGTATCAATATTTTTCAACATTTATAATAACACTTCTGTTTTAATATTTTTCACCATTTATATCTCTGAACAATATTACACATGACTTGAATAGTGCCATATATATATAGTGAGAATTATTATAAAAGTTTTACTTACAAAAAACAATTTCTTCCTACATAAGATCTGTTTCCAATATCAGGAGGTATACTGTCAAACAATTTCCAAGGAAAAATACATTTTCTTTTCATCAGACTGGAATTACCTTACAATATGCATGAAAAAATCACGACAAGATAATTGACGGGGTTTCAGGGGAGTTGCGGTGACAAGATGATACTTTGGCGTTTTCAATAAGTCCCATAAAATTAATCCGATCAATAAGGCAGTAAAGTAGGCACATCTACATATTATGACCAGCAATCCTACCAAATATGAAAGCAATCCATTAAGCGGTTTCAGAGAAGTTGCAGTGACAAGATGATACTTTGAATATAGTCTAAGGTCCCATAACTCCTACAAAAATTATTTAATCAATATGGTGGTATAGTATGCACATATACACATCATAACCAACAATCCTACTAAATATGAAAGCAATCCGTCAAGCGGTTACAGAGGAGATTCAGTGACCAGAACAGGACTGACAGACGGATTGACGGGCGGACGGGTCAAAAACATTATACCCTCCGCAACTTCGTTGCGTGAGGTATGAAAATAGGAATGGTACATTATATGATACCCCCACGTTGCAGAAAATTTCAAGTTTCAAGAGACATACCTCCATAAGCAAATGGACATCTGAACCAAATTTCAAATTCCCATGTGTTTCGTTATAAACAACTTAAGTTTGGAGACAGTATAAATTTCTAAGTTTCAAGCGCATAACTCCAGAACCTTGGGCCTCTGAACCCATAATCGAACTTGGCCCGAGTTTTGTTATTAACAACCAACATACCAAGTTTGAAGACCTTCATTCACAAGTTATCAGTCGGAAGTCCAAAAATTTACAATATTTCTTTCTAAGTTTTAAGGGGCATAATTCTAGAACCCCTTGGACCACTGAACCAAAAATCGAACTTGGCCTGAGTTTTCTAGTCAACAGCTTACATACCCAGTTTAAGACCTTATGTTTTTGGTTCGCAAGTTATCAGTCGGATACCTTCGGGGGACGGACAGATGGACGAACGGACACAGGGATGAGGGTATCACATAATACCTAGGAACTATGTGTGGCGGGGTATTAAAACTTGGGATTGTCAAAAGTAAGGATATCTTCAATATACCTGCTGTCATATATTTGAAATAGAAATAAGTTTATCACCGTTTTGCATTTTCCGTCTTGAAGTTTTTTTTCACGAAGCCTCGTTTGTAACAGAACATTAAATCTGCAATGAGAAGTGATCAATTTGTTCTCATAGGAATTCCAATTACCTCTTGATAAACAGTTTTGCCAAAACGATAAAAAGTGTTTCAGCTAAAGATTAAGTGCATTTATCAAATCATCACATTTCCTGGAACAATGATTATTTTAGTAATATTATATAAGAATCGCTGCTTTTTGTTAAAAAAAATTAATTGCAGATCAGAATTTTTGAAAGACCATATAATAAGTTGTCCAAATTTGGATATAATCAAATTATGAGGAAGGGTTGTATAAAGTATAGAAAAATAATGACTATCACTGGATGAGTCTAGTCTTTGAATTGATTACAGTTTATGTAAAACTTAAATAGCGCTTTTCACACTATAAAGGTAGTTTACACCAGAGTTTTAGTAATTTTTTTCACAGTATTTTATAACCAAGTTTTATACAAGTAAGTGCACTAGTTAAATAGAATGATAAATTAGTAGTAGAACAGTTACTAGATGCCGAAATAAAACGATGCTTAAAGGGATTTTTGTGCCTTGAATATCGCAAATCACAATCCTTGAACATATAATAACAACTGCCAATGAAAAAGAAAATCGTTCGTTCTTGAAACTTAAATTCCCCCTAAAAATCTTAATCATAACAATTTTGGCAATATTCTTCATAACAAATGTGTTACTTCAAAGGTAGGTCTATAGTTGAAGACCAAACGGTCTTGGTGATATCGTACACTTACACAAAACCTATTGCAACTGCCATGGTCAGTCACACGCGGGTATTGCAACATATCAAAATTGATGATTTAAAAAACCTTATTGCCTTTGTCTTTTTTGTCTCTGCTAATAAATTTATAACCATAGGCCTAAAAATCAGTGAATAGGGGAAATTGACAGATATACTAGTATTTACTGGAGAATAGATGAAGTTAAGGAATATGCCTCCTCCAAAATAAGCTGAACAATAGAAGGGAAATGTGACACGTCGATCGAATTCATACATTCATCGAATGAGCCATTTGAACACCTCCAAAAGCGCACTCTAAGATCCCCATGTCCTTTGTACGTGGTAAATTGTTTTAGATGACATTTAAGTCAAAATTATCTGAGTTGCATTGATTAAAGAAGATGGATATTGACAATTAACTTGGCAACCCAACTTGCACACTATCTATATTTTACTTTAGCATATCTTTAGTAGTAAATACAGACGTACGGTGCATGACATTCTTTCCGTATTCACACTATGACGTCATAGCTTTTATCGCATACCCTTTATCGCATGACTTACCCTTTATTGCACCCCCTTTATCGCATGGCTAGCCTTGTATGACACCCTATTTTTCAAAAACATTTTTTTTTCAATTTGACTTTTATTATTTCAAAAAATGGGAGGTTAATTTTTTGGGGGGGGAACAATTTTTGAGGGGAGGTTAACAAAAATGTGTGTGAGTGAATTTTGTTTTGTGAGGATCAGTCAAAAAAATCTAGCAAACCTTTTTCCTTTACATGTTAGATTTTATTCCACTCACCTCTAGTCCTCTCCGTCCATTTTTAAATTTTCTTTTTTACAAAATACATGCATTTTCTCTTACCTATTTCAATATTTGACAGTTTTAAGGGGTTTAATAGTCCTCTGCTTAAATATATGATAAATTTATGGCACGCGAAATTAACAAAAACTTAGGTAAACCGGGTTTATCGCAGGAAATCCTGGTTTAGCTTAGAAAACCCCGATTACCGGTCGGTAATGGGGGTTTTCAACATTTAATACATGTTAACCTCCGCTTCCAAGGCGTTTTTATTGCTAAACCTACTTTACCGGTCGGTAGAGTGGGTTTTCCTGCGCCAATTTAACCAAAACCTAGGAAAACCAGGTTTATCGACCGATAATCCTGGTTTACCTACAAACAACCCCCATTACCGAACGGTAACGGAAGTTTCCAAAATTAAATGCATGTTAACCTCCGCTTCCTATGAGTTTTTATTCCAAACCTACTTTACCGGTCGGTATTGTTTGATATATATTTTATATATTTGATCATTCTTTTGTATCCTATTGGTATTTTGTTCTCATTCAGCTTTTACACATATTTCGGTATATGGATTTCCAATTGTTTTGGTTTGATCTGCACCGAAGAGACATAATGAATTAACAGAAGTTTCGGTATTTTGTCATGCATATATTGATAAAACACAACAGTTTTGGTAGTGCATTAAATTATCATTACTTTGAAAAATACGACTTCGAATCCTGGAAAAAATATATGAAAAATGAAAAATATGAAAAATATACAGAGAAAGAAGTGATTAAAATATTAAGAGTTTCTGGTCACTAAAATATAATTTGTCCAATTTGAGGACTTGTTTTTCAACAAACTCTTGGAATTCAAATTGGTACGAAAGCCGGAAGGGGACTTCCGAGCTCCGACTTCTGACTTCTTACTTCTTACTTCTAACTTCTTACTTCGATGTTGCAATCCGGAAAGGTTGCCTTTCCGGATTGCAACATCGACTTCGGTATTTAATGTTGTCAGTTTTGATAGGACTGAAAGTTTCACAGTTTATGACCTATCGTTGATAGGACTGAAAGTTTCATAGTTTATGACCTATCGCGAAATTAATAGAAATTGATTGATAGCTTAAATCGTGTTAGACCTTCTACTAGCAATATTTGAACTATAATTCAAGACGATACAGAGAAACACTGGGGAGGGAGTAATTTTGAATACCACTTGATAAAGTACTTCTTACTTCTAACTTCTAACTTCTAACTTCTTACTTCTAACTTCTATTTCTTACTTCTTACTTCTAACTTCTTACCTCTTACTTCGATGTTGCAATCCAGAAAGGCTACGCAACACTGACTTCGGTATTAATATTGTCAATGTTAGGACCGAAGTTTCATTATATTATTCCTCTAGTTTATGAAAATTGAATAAGTTTATATTTCTAAATGCAAACCTTTACCCACTATTTTTATTAGACATAATGCAAATTGTTGATGCAGAAAATCGTGTTCAGCTTGCATAATAAATGTTTTTTCTCAAAGGTTTAAGTGACTATGATGATTAGAACAGCTGACTTAACACTATAATGTCTGACACCGCTTTGTGTTTAAATCTAGCAAGCATGTACGCTCCCAAGAATCCACTCTAACTCGGGACTTTCTTCCCTGAATATGTTATCATATCTGCCTACATAAACTGAGCTTTACAATACAAACTGTCGTCTTGAAAAGGTGTAAAACAGTATTACCCAACAACTCAATCATCCATTATTTAAGGGGGGCTAGTGCTAAGTTGAACACGAAAGTTATTCGATGTTTTTTCATAAACATTGAATAAGTTTATGTTTTAAGATGCATACTGACTATTATTGTGTTAGGTATAATAGGGCGTCCTGAAGGGGTCTAGGCGTGGGTCGTGAAATTGCCTTTTGGGTAGCTTGAATCGTGAAAAATACTCCTAAAATTGGCGGAATTAATACATGCAAAAAAAAAACGTTCAGCGTGATACCTGATTAACAGCTTAATAAGGTGGATTATGTGTAATTAGGGTCAGTTAAGGAACCCCTAATACAATAAAAATATAACGCTTATTGCCGGTTCATATAAACAATACCCCCCCCCCCGTTTTCCATTTTCCCAAATTGATTTTGCATTCAAAAATCTGTTCTCGTCTTTAATTAAAGTTGAAATATTGCTAGTTGGACGTTAGACACCATTTAATTAGTTGGTCATTTTTTTCTTGCTTTCGCAAAGTCCTATAAAGCTAGGATCAATATAATGAAAAGTCTTACTTCTAATCAAAGTATTGATATTATTAAATACCGGGTTGAATGTC
>MJUU01035031.1:75604-127432 GCA_002080025.1 Modiolus philippinarum
ACAATGATTGCTCATTTCGTTCCGATCCGACAAAAAACATGGCCGCCAGCACGGAACATGGTTTAACATTGGACCCTATGGGAAAATTCACATTTTCTTCTTCTCCTTTGAAACCACTGAAGCAAATGCAACCAAACTTTACAGAAATGATGTACTAAAGGTCCTTAACAAAGATTGCTAATTTCTTTCCGATCCGATAAAGAATATGGCCGCCAGCGTGGAACATAGTTTAATATTGGCCCTATGGGAAATTCACATTTTCATCTTCTCCTCTGAAACCACTGAAGCAAATTCAATCAAACTTTACAGGAATGATGTATGGAAGGTGTTTTACAAAGATTGCTCATTTCTTTCCGATCCGATAAAAAACATGGCAGCCAGCGCAGAACTTAGGTTTAACATTGGACCCTATGGAAAAATTCACATTTTCTTCTTCTCCTCTGAAACCGCTGAAGCAAATTCAACCGAACTTTACAGGACTGATGTACTGATGGTCCTGAACAAAGATTGCTCATTTCGTTCTGATCTGATAAAAAACATGGCTGCCAGCACGGAAGATAATTTAACATTTGCCCTATGGGAAATTCACATTTTCATCTTCTCCTCTGAAACAACTGAAGCAAATTCAACCAAACTTTACAGGAATGATGTATGTAAGGTCCTTTACAAAGATTGCTCATTTCCTTCCGATCCGATAAAATACATGGCCCCCAGCGCGGAACTTAGGTTTTACATTGGACCCTATTGAAGAATTCACATTTTCTTCTTCCCCTCTGAAACCACTGTAGCAAATGCAACCAAACTTTACAGGAATGATGTACTAAGGCCCTTAACAAAGATTGCTCATTTCGTTTCGATCCCATAAAAAACATGGCCGCCAGCACGGAACATAGTTTAACATTGGCCCTATGGGAAATTCACATTTTCATCTTCTCCTCTGAAACCACTGAAGCAAATTCAACCAAACTTTACAGGAATGATGTATGGAAAGTCCTTTACAAAGATTGCTCATTTTGTTTCCATCCAATAGAAAACATGGCTTCCAGCGTGGATCTAAGGTTTAACATTGGACCCCATGGGAAAATTTACATTTTCCTCTTCTCCTCTGAAACCGCTGAAGCAAATTCAACCAAACTTACTGTTCAGCATTTTGTCAGGTGAGCGATAAAGGCTCAGTGTCTGAGCCTCTAGTTCTGTTTTTCTTTTGATAAAAGAGTTTAAGTCCTGAAAATGGAAAACTGTTCTATTATTTTAATACAATAAAAGAAAAAAACAAAGTATGTCTTACTACTAGTATCTTTGAGAACGAAGTACATTTCATTCGCCTTATTGTTCCTAAGCAGATAACAATGCTTGTAACGTTTTTTTTTCAAACTTCTTAATTAAGAATGTTGAACAATCCTCAATTTAATGATAACATTCATCTTAATTACCCAATGAACTCGAAATTAAAGAGACCACTGATACATCAGCATCATACCCGGACTTTTACCTCTATATTAGTAACTCTTGACGTCGGAAAAAAAACTTTTCGACAGGGGTGACAAATTCCCATTCAAGTACAATTAGTGAGTTTCCCGTTTTTGAACAGTACTATTACCATGTCCATGCATCTACTTTTCGCGGATAGAGCGTACAAGTGCGAAATGGTATGGCGTCCTTGTATATGGCACCGATAATAGAAATGAGAACATACTTAATATCGATAAAAACTACGAAAAGTGATAAAAGAATAATTATTGACACCAAGTGCCATCAAAATGACATTGCGTTAAAAATGTACTTAAAAGTGAATTTTCAAAATGATAATTTTCTATTTGAGTATCGCCCTTGCACACAGAGACTATGGCTGATTCAAACGCCAGGATACGAGATCATATACGTAACAAGAGGGCAGAGATGTCAAGAAAATTACACTCTTCAAATGCAAAAAAAAGAAAGTCCATGAGCATATTTATCTCTATGTTTCCTGAAGAAATATATTTGGGGATTGTTTTCCAAACCATATCCCTTTGGTTAATTTTAAACAAGCTGTGTGTGTCCATAGGATAAGGCGTAAATAAAGTTTTATTTCAAGTCGACGTTTTCAAATAAAATCGGTCTTAGGACAAGCACCGAATTTCTGGATACTTGGTTGGTTTGCCGAACATACAAACATAAATAATAACAAAAACAAGACCAATTACATGTCTGGACCTGCGTCACCGTCACTCATGTTCAACTGAGAAAGTGTTTTCTTTTTCAACCTAACTGAATGTCATGAATAGGTTTACAATTCATACAATTGTTCATTTACCTCAATACCAAAACATTCTTCAAATGCAAGATATAATTGAGATTATATTAAGTTCAACCATGTTACTGTAATAGACAAAAAAAGAAGAAAAAAAACCAACTAAATGTAAAAAGTTGAACAAGGCATAAAATGAAAATAGTCCATATCACTTCAGCAAAGATGAAAACCATACCCGAGTTTCAAATAACACTTATTTTGAATATTTATGAGGAAATATGTGAAAGCAATGCAAAAATTCTAGAATAGCTGCCCATGATCAGTGTGTTCAAAACTTGAGTACCATTATGATATAACATGATAAAGTACAAGTTCAAAAATAGATAAACTTGACATTTTTTAAATTAAAACTGGCCTAAACGGGAGGTTAACATCATCAATGTGTTCAAACAACAGTGCAAACTATAGAGGTATTTAGTCAGAGATGTGAATGTTTCAGATTACACAAACCAAGCACTGTAATGTTAAAATATGCTTAAAAATGACTAGGTCCAACAATGCATAAATTCAACATTTTATATTCAAATTTGCCCAAAAAGGGAAGTGTACATTTTCATTGTGTCCAGAACAACTGTACAAAGTTTCAAAAGCATCGGGTATAAGGTGTCAGAGTTTAAGATTACACAAACTCAGTAACGTAATGTTAAAATTTGATGAAAAAATGACTAAGTTCAACAATGTATAAATTCGACATTTTTTTTCAAATCTCACAAAAGGGAAGGTGCACATCTTCAATGTGTCCAGAACAATTGTGCAAAGTTTCAAAAGCATCAGGTATAAGGTGTATGAGTTTCAGATTACACAAACTCGGTACCATAATGAAAAAATTTGATGAAAAATGACTAAGTTCAACAATGTATAAATTCATCAATTTTTTTTTCAAATCTCACCAAAAGGGGAGGTGCACATCTTCAATGTGTCCAGAACAACTGTGCAAAGTTTCAAAAGCATCAGGTCTAAGGTGAGAGAGTTTCAGATTACACAAGCTCAGTACCGTTATGTTAAAATTTGATGAAAAATGACTAAGTTCAACAATGTATAAATTCGACAATGTTTATTCAAATCTCACCAAAAGGGAAGGTGCACATTTTCAATGTGTCCAAAACTACTGTGCAAAGTTTCAAAAGCATCAGGTATAAGGTATCAGAGTTTCAGATTACACAAGCTCAGTACCATAATGTTGAAATTTGATGAAAAATGACTAAGTTCAACAATGGATAAATTCAAGAATTTTTATTCAAATCTCACCAGATGGGGAGGTGAACATCTTCAATGTGCCCAGAACAACTATGCAAAGTTTCAGAAGTATCAGGTTAAAGGTGTCTGAGTTTCAGATTACACAAACTTGGTACCCTCAAATCGTGACGGACGGACGGACGGAGTCCAGCGGCTCCTAGACCTGCGATCACCGTTGGTGACGCATGTAACAAAGCATGCAGATATAAACAGTGACACAATACGCACTACAAGTAGAGTATGAAACAAGCTACACGTTTACTCAAAGCTTGAGTGAAATGGACTGTTCGGGTGCCAAATTGATTTGGAATGTAGTTGTGGTCTTTGTGCATGTGCTATTAAAAACTAATGACAAAAATAAGGACGCTTTTACACTTTTATACTATACTTGCATTACGAGTATACCTTCTCGTACTTAAATCGAAACACTGACTTAGGATTACACAATATTTAAACGATCTTGACACTAAACAGTTGACTGATTTAGATACATGTAGGCCAAGAATTAATTTACATATAGAGTCACGTGGGCATTACAACATCTATGTAAAACATATGTTTGAAAACATATAAGGTCATCAGTGAAGTAGAGGATGATAATTAAAAATTTCATACGAAAAGAAGCGAAACATGTAAACGGGTTATTGTTTGAATATTGAATATAAAAAAAACATAACAGCATTACCCGTTCAAAAACAAACTAAAAGTGCACTAGAGTATCCGGACAGATGAATTTTCTAAACATATAGCTCATTAAAATATGCAGACAAAAAAACAAACCAAAGGCTCAGAGACTGAGGCCATATCGCTCACCTGTCAAAATCCTTTAAAGCCATGCGAATGCGATGTCTTTTCATTAAGCTAGGTTCTCCACTGGCACCCATGGTTTTGTCAGATCCGATTGAAATGAATAATCTTTATAAAGGACCTTCCATACACCATTCCAATAGAGTTAAGTTGAATTTGCTTCCATAGCTTCAGAGCAGATGATGAAAATGATGATTTTTTGCATAGGATCCCATGTTGAACTATGTTCAATGCTATTTTTTTTGTCGCGTCAAAATGAAATGAGCAATTTTTTGAAGGTTCTCACAAATGTCATCCCTGAAAAGTTTGGTTGAATTTGCTTCAAATGTTTAAGAGAAAAAAAATGAAAATATGTTTCACCCATAGGGTCCAATGTTAACTTTATTCGTGGGGTTGGCAGACATGAATTTTGAAAATTCTGTGAAAAAGGGGCAATAACTCCTACAAGGGTTTTTGGATTTTCTTCAAACTTTCAGGGTGGATAGATCTTGATATGCTAAACATTTTTGCAATTTACACTTGACCTCTTTCTGTTACACGTTTTGAAATAAAAGATAAAAAATGCACAAATTTTGAAAATTATACGGAAAAACGGCTATAACTCCGAGATGGGTTTTCAGATTTTCTTCAAAAGTGCCCATTAGATAGATCTAATCATGCTGATCATTTTTATCCTCTGTCAGATTTTTGATATCTGCAACGGTTTTCGAGTTATTGGCCACAGACTGCAATTTACCCTATGTTCTATGTTTAGCAACGGCGGCTATGTTGTTTGACCTACCGCCTAATCGAACACAATTTTGAGAAGCCATACTCTGGTGATGATTCAGGCCAAGTTTTGTTACATTTGGCCAAGTGGTTTCAGAGGAGATTTTTTAAATTGTTGACAGACAGACAGACGGACGACGGACGCATAGTGATGGCAAAAGCTCACATGGCCTTTTAAGCCAGGTGAGCTAAAAAGGGCAATAACTCCTACAAGGGTTTTTGGATTTTCTTCAACATTTCAAGGTTGGTAGATATTGATATGCTGAACCTTTTTGCAATATACACTTGACCTCTATCTGTTACATTTTTTGAAATAAAAAATAAAAAATTGCAGGGCAGGTAGATCTTGCTATGTTGATCACTTTTACACCATGATAGATTTTTGATATCTGTAACGGTTTTCGAGTTATTGGCTAAAAACTGCAATTTACCCCTATGTTGTATTTTTAGCAACGGTGGCCATTTTGATTGACCTACCGCCTAATCGAACACAAGTTTGAAAAGCCATACTCTGGTTATGATCCAGGCCAAGTTTGGTTACATTTGGCCCAGTCGTTTAAGAGGAGAAGATTTTTGAACTTGTCGATAGACAGACAGACAGACAGACGGGCGACGAACGACGGATGAATAGTGATAGCAAAAGCTCACATGGCCATTTAGGCCAGGTGAGCTAAAAATTCCAAAGATCTCCTTGAACAACTATCCTCAACCAATCTTACCCATTGCCATAGCATTCAAACTTTTGACCTTTCTACTCTCTATACAACCCTGCCACACAATAAACTGAAACAAGTAATTGCAGATTTAATACATCAATGTCTCTGCACAAAAATGGAGAACGCAGATACACCTTTAAAGTAGTAGGGAAACACAAAAAATATTTTATTAAGAACCACGCTGGATCAAATAAGAAGTTAATTGAGACTGACATGATCAAAATGTTAGAAGTTTTGATCGACAATATATTTGTCGGCTTCGGGGGTCGTGTTTTCCAACAGACAATAGGGATTCCTATGGTAACTAACTGTGCGCCACTTTTAGCTGACCTTTTCATTTACTCGTACGAGGCCATTGTTTTTACAAGGGCTTACACAAAGAAAACAAAAACATTTAGCCCAGTCTTTTAATTTAAGCTTCTGCTACATAGACGATGTACTTTCCCTTAATAATCCAAAATTTTAGGAATATTTACATCAGATCTACCCCAATGAGCTTAAAATTAAAGAAACAACTGATACACCTACTTCAGCTTCGTACCTGGATCTTTTGTTGTATATTGTCGCTATACGACAAGCGTGATGATTTTAATTTCCTAATTGTGAACTTTCCCTTTCTTAGCAGCAATATACCTACCTCTCCAGCCTATGGAGTTAACAGTTCACAGTTGATGCGTTACTGTCGAGCGTATAGTTTGTACAATTATTTTTAACAGAGCAAAAACACTGTCCCAAAAGCTGCTTAGTCAGGGATATATTCAGCAATTTTTAATTACATCCCTCAAGACATTCTATGGCGGTCACCATAACATCATTGAAACATATGACGTGTCAGTATCAAATAAAAACAGACATTTTCAGCTAGATTCACGGCTTCTCGGATTTGACTACCGATTTTGACATTTCCCTAGATTTACTCCCTTACAGTGTGTCCGGTGCAGGACATGCTTACCCTCCCGGAGCACCTGGTGTCACTCTCAGTTTCACCGGAGTTTACACTGTGAGTGCATTGTTTGTGTTTTCTATTTCTGTGCTTTGTATCTTTCTAAAGTCACTGTTTTCTGTGTTCATGGCTTTGAACTTCTGTAAATTCCACTCCTTTGTTCCTTTGGTATTCTACTGTCGTTGTTTCTATACAGTTTACATAAGTTGCTTTCAATATTTTAAGAGCAGATGCTTAAAAGGATGTTTTTCCAATAGGGTCCTATGTTAAACTGTTCCACGCTATCAGCCATGTTTTATGTCGGATCGGAACAAAATGAAAAATCTATGCAAAGTACCTTAGGTACCACATTCCTTTAAAGTTTGGTTGAATTTGCTTCAGTGGTATCAGAGGAGAAGACGAAAATATGATTTTCTTATAGGGTCCAATGTTAACCTAAGATCTTTGCTATCGGTCATGTTTTTTTTTTCGACGGAATGGAACGAAAATAAGCAATCTTTGTAAAGGACCGGACCTTTAGTACATCATTCCTGTAAAGTTTGGTTGAATTTGCTTCAGTGGTTTCAGAGGAGAGAATACATATGTGAAAAGTTAACTGACGACGGTCGACGGAGGACGCCAAGTGCAATAATTCACATTGACCTTTTGGGTCAGGTGAGCTAAAAAAGGCGCATAACATTACAATACAATATTTACAAATGCAATCTCATCGACGCAAAACTTTTAAGTTCATCTGAAATCACAATCCATCTAGGAGTTTCAAAATTGTTTGTGATATACATGATTTCTTCGAAATAAATAAAGTGGTAATATAAATATGTCTCTGGCTACTACATATCATTTTTCACATTTTATAGAGCCAAAATTCTAGATTCAGTAAATGCATATATAAAGATACTAACTTCACAGTAACTTTGGTATTATGTTTTCAATGTATTTAATGTGGATCGGAAGTAAATAGCTAATATCGTTTATAGTGTCGTCTGATGTAAGCAGAGCAAACATATAGTGATTACATTCCATGGTCTTGCGTCGTCGTCGTCCTGTGTGGTCTGTCGGTTTTCGAATCCGCAACTCCTTCAAAACTGTAAGTCTTATTTCAAGCATGCTTTCAGGATTTGTTGTTTACCTGGATGTGATATTTAGAATTTCGATTTTATAGAATTTAGAGGTTCACCGAGCCAAAATAGCTTATTTGTTAATCAGGTTTGTTAATCTTCAACTTCATCTCATTTGTGAGAACTTACAACAATTGTTGTTCAAAATACAAAAAATACCAAAGTTGCATAATGAACCATTTTGTTATGCTGTAGGTGTGTTTCAAAGAGTAACCTCTCATCATCAGCATTAAAATAAATAATATGATAAGCCATAATCTAAAAATAGTCAAAAAAAGAAGTTCTTATTATTTAAAATATCGAAATAGGAGGCCACATCCAGTACCAAGGAAATCTACCGAGTGCAATACACGGAATGAAGCCCTTTAAAGTATTTTTAAGGGGTTAGAAATTTTTAACGGTTTAGAGAATTAAGATAAAATCTGTAAATTTCTGAAAACGAAAGGTAAAATTTTCATGTCAGACAAGTCTGACTAACGGAATGATACATACCCTCGGGAACCTCTGGTCAACCAGCAGTATAGCATCGGTCCAATGGTTTCAAAATACAAAATTCCCAAGTTGCATAATGAGCAGTTAATTTTGTTATGCTGTACACGTGTCTCAATGAGTAGCCTTCGACCGGCAGCATTAAAATCAAATTTTATGGAAAGCGATAATCTTAAAATATTCAAGAAAAGAAGTACTCATTATCAAAAATATCGAAATAGGAGGCCAAATTCAGTACCCAGAACACACACCGAATGCCATACACGCGATGAAGCCTTAGTATTTTAAGTGGTTAGAATCTAGATTAAATTAGTAAATTTGTAAAAAAAAAACTAAATAAAAAACGCAAAATAAAATTTTCATGTCAGACAAGTCTGACTATTGGACTGCTGAATACCCTCGGGGACATCTGATCAACCTGGACTGCTGAATACCCTCGGGGACATCTGATCAACCAGTAGTGACATCGGAACAATGGTTCCAAAATAAAAAAAATACCCAAGTTGCATAAGGAACAATAAATTGCGTTATGCTTTACCTGTGTTTCAAGGAGTAATCTCTCATCGGCAACATAAAAATCAAACAATATGGAAAGCCATAATCTAAAAATGGTCAAGAAAAGAAGTACTCATTATCAAAAATATCGAAATAGGAGGCCAATTCCAGTAGCAAGGACACCGAGTGACATACACATTTAACCTGGTCTAATTGTGCACTTGATACTTTTGATTTTACAAATTTTAGAGGTTCAACGAGCCAAAATAGCTCATCTCTAATTCTGTAAAAAGTATAAGTAATGTGACTTGCAAGATATGGTTTTAAGTTTATCTAGTTTTGTACCTCAAGCTCAAAATTTTGATCTTTTTGCAGATTTTTAGAGGTTCACGTAGCCAAAATAGCCCATTTTTTAATTCAGTTTGTTTAACTTAAACTCCTTCAGAACTTAAAACCATTTTCGTAACGAACATGCAGGATATGTTGTTCACCTGATTCATGAAATTTTGATTTTACAGATTCCAGAGGCTAACTGAGCCAGCATAGCTCATTTGATAATTTAATTTGACAATCAAATAAATCATATTCTTAACAAACTTGCAGGATATATTTTTCGCCTGACCTAGTTGTTCATTTGATACTAAAAAAATCAATTTTACAAATTTTAGAGGTTCACTGAGCCAAAAATAGATTTTCTGTAGTGTATGCGACACATGTATTCCATGGCAGCACAAAAAAATACACAGAGCCACGTGAAAAAACAGTTTATCATATGGGCGCATGGACAGATGGCAATACACATAAACGTAGAAATACAGGTTCACTGGATCAATTAAATATACGGACTGACATGAGTTTCATTGAATGAACAGATTCTCAGACGAAAAATGTTTACCCCGTGGTTTAAAAAAAATCAAAAGTTCAGTTCTTATCAGTAAAATGCAATTGAAGTAATTATTACATAAACGGTCAAACAATGTTAAATTCCAAAAAATATGCAATATAAAATTCCACCGGTAAAATTTCAAAAAGTTGTCACGAAAGTTGTATAAGTTCCAAATAGATTTCAATAGCGAGCACATAGTCGTGGTCCAATCTGCAGACAAGTTCAATTTTCGGGGAAAACTGGTCCAGCTCGCATATAGATGTATGAATAACATAAAACGTTGATGAGACGGGAACATTTAGGGTACTCCACCATGTTATAGACTAGGGTGACCTAGTCTACGGATACATCTGGACTTAAATCAGAAACACGTCTGCTGCCATCATAACATTTATTCAATACTCTTTACGTCACATTTCAAGAGGGAAAAGGGGAATAACTCATATTCACAAAAACATATATGACCATACAAATACAGATATTTAACAATAGAATTTACTACGACAGGGGAGATAACTCACTTATATATAAACTACTTTACAAATACTTTTGAAAAAATCTCTTTGCCTATGAATTTACTCATGAATAGACATTAAGATAAGACCAATATTTCGGAAAAATAAAATTTCACACGTGACCCCCATTGACAAATATTCTGATTTTTATATGGAACTATACTTAACCTCATTTGTGTGTAAAACTTTATACTGATATTAACTTGACAATTTGACATTTCGATATTTTTTATGATTTAGATGTTATAAATGTTGTGTCATTATTTTCAGTCCAGGTCAAGTACTATCTAGTATTCCAAGGCTACCGAATATTTCCGATAAATCTTATATTGCCAATCCTTTAAACAAAAACAAGATGATACAAAAGGAAACATGTTATGTGAAATAAACATCAGACAAGAAAGATAAAAATACGGAAATTTTTATAGGTTCTTGTTTGAAATTACATTGAGAAATTGGGACATCTTTTCCGATAGTAGGTACCTACTAGTATGTATTTTTCTCGAGTTAAGCGCAGCAAAATGAGAAGAAAAAAACGAAAAGAAGAAAGATGTAAAATTTCTAACAAGAACAAAGGATGTCCCAATTTTCCTTTTTTATCAAATGTAAGGACTTATTTTTCCATGAAATACGAATAGTGGCATATTGGAATTTTATGGGGTGAGCAGCATCACCAACATTTGAGTGTTCTTTACTTTGTGGTGTTAGGTATTTTATTATGTCAGGTCATGATGAAGAACAACAAGAAGCGTTTTTTCATTGCTTGGTCTTACAATGTATTTGTAGAGGCCTTGTCTCCATACCCTTTCATTATTTATTTAAGACTAGAGTTTGTCTCTCCTGTAGTGTGGAATCCGTAAAAAGATTCACCGTAAGAGAGATGTATGTTCTCTATATACATGTACGTTTGTCTTTTGTATTTTTATTGTGGTTTTTTTTCTTGTGCAGTTCCTATTTACTTTGTGGCATGTGGCTATGTTTTTCGGCCATTGTAGGTGTTGCCTGTTATCCTTTTTATTCTATTCTACATTGTATTTCAGATATGGTGAACTAGTCTTGTTCAAATGGATACACTGTCATACTTTCACATTTTTGCATTTGGATTTTTTTAATATCCAAATGTTATTCTGACCACGTGTTTATAGTGCAAACTTTAACAATTGACTCCATAAGTGCCTTGTGTTGGTTGTTTATACATTTTGATCATCTTTTCTTTTTACTGTCCGGCAACTGATAATAGCAATTGTTGGATCACTTGACAGTCAATTATATTTTTGTTCATGATCCCGCATTCATGGGAAAAATTTACATGGAGTAAGCGTTGTTCGACAAGTAGCAATGAATTCCACTGAAACCGGTGATAGATGCCGGCTAGAACTTACTATGAGGTAAGAACAAAGTTTTTGTCGAATAAAAGCGTCGATCCATGACATGGTTAACCATGCATTTGTAAAGACTTTATCTCATATGCATTTACTCCATATCCTATCATTTTTTATTTACAACTGTTATATCACAGAAATCTGTATGGCATCAAGGTGCACAAGCCGAGTTGCAAATTTATACAAAATGTGGCCTACTTTTCATCTAAATCAAATAAAGACGTCTAGGGACCAAGTATTTCTGAAAATTTTCAACACAATTTCTTTTTTGGATCACTGTGACTTTTACCCTTTTCCTTCTTTCTTTATATATAAAGTTAAACTGGATGATTAGTTTTTGAATTATCATCCGTTAACCATTTTTCATCAATTTGTTTACCTGTTCTGGTCATTGTTACCTTTACTTTTGACCTAATAAATTGTCTATATCAATAAGAATCAGATTGAAATTTTTAATTATCACCCGAAAACCCAAATTTTCTAGAATTTTAATCTTTTTTCGGTCACTGTGACCTACTTTCTCCAAAATCGATAAGAGTCTTTGCTGGTACCAAAAAACATGTCATCGAATTTAAATTTAATGAGCAATCGTGCTGAATTATTATGAAATTATTTTCTCATTGCCGACAATAGTAACATATCTTGTAATAAAAGTACTTTTTAGAGTGATCAGAATTCATATGTGTATGCTCTCTTTCGATCAAATTTTTAAAAATACTTAGCAAATATATTACTTAACTCATGACTATCTTCCTATCAAAATGTTGACGTGTACATGTACCGGATGCTATGTGCATTTTGTCCGCAGAAAATGGACAAAAAAGAACTTTTTTTTTAAATCACCCCAAAAAAATTTGAATGAACTTATGAATATTAGCTGTACTTATCAACTTAAAATAATGTAGCACTAAGTCTATCGACATCTCATTATACAGCAACTCCAATCGAAAGTTTACATATCATTCAATTCTTTTGGTTCACAAGTATTCAGACAGGTTCCTACAATAACTTACTTCCCTTTTACATGCAATGATAAAATATGACTGAATATATTAAGCAGAAATAATTGTATGTTGAAAAGCAATTTATCTAGATATTGATAATTAGACAAAAATAGTATACCAGTTATGATAGTAAGCAGAAATAACAAAAATAAACTGGAGGTTGTCGGAGCGATAGCTATCCCAGCACTCCCCTGTTATAAACAAAGGGCATAATTTTTAAATATCAAACTATTAATTATCGTTATTATTATAAGAATCCTAGGATATATGGTTGCAGGGTAAAATTCCAAAAATAACTGGTCTTTTACATTTTCATGAAATTTACCAAGATTGGAATCAAATATTTTTGAACTCCAATTGATGAAAATGTTTGTCCTAAACTACACAAAAAATTAAAGTACGGTCTCACTAACCACTTCTAGGTCAATTGGCCCCTCAGTCAAAAAGTTCCTAAAGAACAAAAATTTGAAAATATGGTGTTTCAAGTCATAAATAGTATATTTTAATGGTGAGAACATCATAAACGGGCTTAAATGAAAGCTCGTAGCATATAATTATGGCAACAAGTGTCATATTTCAAGAAAGTGTATTTTTATTCGTTGCAATTTTGTGACAAAACTAAACGGTGACCCCCATATTTTAACAACAGTTTTGGATTCCTTAGATAAAATGCTTCGAAATGATATATGACATGAGACTCGTCTTAACCGTATATGTTGAGGGCAAAACTTTTAAATTGCCTGTTTTTGCCTTGAAGTGAATGGCAACGTTATAACCGGTTATTGAGACCTATGGTTGCTAGGTAGAATTTCCAAAAAATACTGGTCTTTAAGACTTTCAGGAAATTTGCCAAGATTGGAATCAAATATTTCTGAAATCCAATTGATGAAAATGTTTGGTTAAACTACACAAACAATTTAAGTATGGCTGCTAGGTGGAATTCCCTAAAAACAAGTGGTCTTTAAGACTTTCAGGAAATTTACCAAAATTGGAATCGTATATTTTTGAAATCCAATGAGTTGAAATGTTTGTCCTTAACTACACAAACAATTGAAGTACAGTTGCTAGGTAGAATTCCAAAAATAAGTGGTCTTTGAGACTTTCAGGAAATTTAATAAAATCGGAACCACCTTTCAGAATGAGTTTAAAAACACTTGTCAGAATATAAATAAGAATATATGCCAAAATTTCAAAAAAATATGCGTCTTTGACATTTTCAGAACATTAACCAAAGTTGGAACCGAAAGCTTATTGTAAATATTCAGAGTATATGTAACAAGTCTGCATAAAGATTTAATCCCTAAATCCAAAAATGTGTGAGAAGATTGCGTCAGTTGCAACATGTGTCAAGTCTCTGTTAAAATTGACATCTAAGGGCATCTTGTTTATAACAAGATAAAAATTTAAAAAACCCAAATCGTTGCAAATCTGCAGACTACATGCAACAATTCTACAACAAAATTAAATCCCTTAATCTAAAACTGTAAGGAAGGGGGGGTTCGCAGCATATGCAACATTTGTCAAAATCTACATCTTGGGGCCTCTTGTTTGCATTTACCCCAATATTTAAAAAAAAATCCGAAAGATTATCGCTCATCTGCAGCATATGTGCAACAATTCGCAAAATTAAAATCCTAATTCCAAAAATGTAGGAGTAGTTCGCGTCACGTCGTTTCGGACAGACGGACTGACGGACAGACGTAGGCGAAAATAATATCCCGAACTTTCTTCAGAAAGTGTGGGGATGATAAATGAAAATAAATACCTGCTATAGAAACAAATACCAAGCCAAGCCTTTATTTGATGTCATTATAAAACTCGTTATGAAATAAACCGAAAGAACGTGTACTGGATGACAATGAGTGATAAAGCATGTAGTTTTATACAAGTATCAAACAGTAATTATACAAACATTAATGAACGAAGAAATGTGACACAAAGCAATTTGATAATAACGTATAACAATGCTTTTGATATCCACAATTTACATGTTAGTATAAAATTAAGAACGTTTCAAAACATTGCAGTGTTTATCTTTATAATTTCAAGTTAGATACTATTTTCAAAGTAAATTTATGTACATCATGTAGATATGAAGATACTTACAAATAAATAATCATAATATCAACAATAGGTTCTGATGAAAGATGATAATGAACTGAACCAGATTATGGCAAGTTAAGGTTTGGCAAAAGTAAAAGTGTATGATGCAACCATCTTCCAATCTCAGCAGTTGGTCAAATGTGCACGCGACTTTGTTGATTAAATTTCCGCGAGAGATTTTTCACGTTTCACCCACTTCTCATGGGCGAAAAAAAATCTCACTTAGCTAGGTCGCGAGTTAAAAATATTTCTTCTTTCTCGATGGTAAGATTTCCATTTTAACATGTTCGTTAAAGCTCGCATGTTGAAAATCTAAATTTTGCTATCTGGAAGAAAGAAATATTTATAACTCACTCCTTCCAAATGATATACCGACTACTAGTTGACAAACGAATGTTGGGTAGAATATATACAAAACATTTTTTTCTGACGTTTACACAGAAGAAACAATCTGTTTTACCATAACGATTTTTAAATAACAGTTCTAATTGAGGTCTATGGATTTTTCTTTAATTTCACCTCTTGATCGATGGGTTATCGAAACAATTACTTACATGTTTTCAGTTGGTGATTGGTCATTCATGTAAATATCTCGTGTCATTTTCTACAAATAGTGACTAAGATTACTCAGTTTATTGATAAAATGACATTTTTATTAAAAATATCACACTCAACATGTCTTTCAATGAATGGCGTAATGATAAACATAGCAACAATAATACCAACAAAATAGTGGTATATTTCAGACTGGAGACTATGGAGATCACTTCACTCCAAGTAGATTGATTGGGAATTAGAGAAACAATCTCTTGCATTATTTTCCCGTTTATTACGATAATTTTTCAAATCCCGGCAGTTATTTTTTTTTACATTTTAAAGTTCTCGGTACATGCGGTAAGCATTTACAATGTGAAAAATTTAACCATCTCGATGTGTGAAATATGCGTAATGTTAGAAACTATATTTACAATATTTTAGGTGTGACCCTATACCAATAATTCATCCACCGGGTAAATCAATTTAACATATTGCCTGACCAGTTAGTCCATCTAAATTCATCAATCGATTTTGTGAATAGATTAATGATGAATGGGGATGTGTTAAAAGTAGACTTATCAAAGTTATAGTGCAATTTCTATTCATCAGAATACAGTCGTCATTAATGAATTTAAATGGACTAAAGTGTCAGTCAGTTTGTAAAACTGTTTTAGCTGTTGGCGGAAATGTTGGTAGAAGATCAACCTTAAAAACTGTAATCACAATGCCTAGTTTAAATGTTTGACCCGCAGTTTTATCAGATTGGTGAGAGACTCGTTTTCATAATGT
This sequence comes from Modiolus philippinarum, assembly GCA_002080025.1. Lineage (NCBI taxonomy): Eukaryota > Metazoa > Mollusca > Bivalvia > Mytilida > Modiolidae > Modiolus > Modiolus philippinarum. Next base: position 91,686 of record MJUU01035031.1, read on the forward strand.
AATCTCAAAGATTCAAGTCAAATGCCCTTTGAATAGTAAGTGGGAACCGAAATGTCAGTAAAAAAACGAACAAGACATCCACTGTATTAAACATATCAACTCCGGAGTAAAGTCACAACCCGTAGAGGTAAAACAAACCTTAGCTGTAAAGCGAAAGATCTGTTGTCATATGGGAAACGGATATTCAATAGCGGTCCACCAGACCGTGATGTCGACCGTAAAACTTCTGTAGAGATGACTCTAAGTTATCGGTAACACACAATTGCGTAAGTAGCCTAATTGAAAGCATCCGAGCTCCATTAAGGTAATCAGTGTATCGACCAAACGCCCTTGAGTAATAAATGAGTTATGTCAAAACCGTGAGGACGTGAAATCTAGCTGAAAATGTCATTTGTTACACAGACACGTCATGCCTGATGACGGCCATGGAATTTCTAGAGGGATTGAAGTAACAATAAAGTCCTGACTTAGCAGTTTTAGTAACAGTGACTTTGCTCTTTTCAAAAACCACTGTATAAACTACATGCTCAACGGTAACGAATCAACTATACACTCCATAGGCTGGCTATATTGCTGCTTAGAGAGGGAAAGTTCACAATCAGGATGTCAAATCATCACATTTGTCATACAGCCTTTTATTTTGGAGAAAGTATGTCAAATGTCACAGTAACCGAAAAAGTAGAAACTTCCAAAAAGACTTTCGTTTACGAATAAAAAAACAAATAGTTAAAAATTGATTCAATTCAAATTAAACTCGCAAATATTAGTACATATGCTTAATGATTTTGGAGAAATTTGGTCAAAGGTAAAGATCACAGTGACCAAAAACAGTTAAATTATTTCATTAAAAAATTGGTTTACGATGATAACTGAAAAAGTTAACATCTAACTTATCGCGAGATATCAAGAGAGGGAGAATGCAATTGTTTCTAGAGAAAGGTCAAAGTCACAGTAATTCAAAATAGAATAGGGGAGGAAATATATGGTCTCTAGTCACTAACTCTCAAAACTCCACATTTGATTAAAATGAAAGTGGGTCGCATAGTATATAAAGTTGCAACTGGTCCTGGTTACCATGGTGCAAAGCGGATTTTTGAGATATAACAGTTGTAATCATGACTTAACTTCTTCCATTGTTTATCTAGCACATTATAAATTGCATCACTTCATTTATATGTAAAGTATATTCAAATGACGATAATGCTGCTCACACCACAAAGATTCCCATATGTTTCTATTCTTATTTCACGGAAGAAATATGTCTTATTAATAAGGTATACTCAACAAGCAGAGTCAATCAGATGTGGATTCTCAAAACTCTAAACACTTTTTAGAACATCTAGCTTCAGCTGAACGCAACCACTGAAACAGTGAAAAAACATTTGATTTTTTTCTCTACTCTATACTACTCTTCCACATGATAAGCTAAAGCCATTACTCTGGGATGTAATACATCAGTGTTTCTGTACTGAAAAGGGCGAAAGAAGATATTGATATTTAGTGATAGGAAACGAAAGTGCCTATTTTATTAAACAGTACACTGACTCACAAAAAAGTATACAAAGGAGAATGCCATCGCAATGCTGGAATTCTTTATTCATAACATGTTTGTAGTATTCGGAGTACAAGTTTTCTAGCAGACATTAGGGATTCCTATGGGACTAATCGTGCGATACTTTTAGCAGTTTTGTTTCTTTATTCGTATGAAGCCAGGTTCATACAAAGGCAAGTTCAGAATAAAAACAAAAATCTAGCCAAGTCGTTTAATTTCAGCTTCCGTAATATAACTGATGTTCTTCCATAAAACAATCCTAAATTTAAGGACCACTTTCATCTAATATACCCAAATGAACTCGAAATTAGAGACCACTGATACACCATCATCAGCATCATACCTGGACATATAACTCTACATCGACAACTCTGGATGAAAACAAAACTTTACGACAAGCGTAATGATTTCGACTTTCCAATAGTGAACTTCCCGTTTTTGAGCAGTAATATTCCACTTCTCCGGCATATGGCGAGTACATTTCACAACTCATTCGCTATTGCCGTGCCTGTAGTTTGTACAGCGATTTTGTCAACAGAGCGAAATTACTATCTCAAAAATTTATACATCAAGGGTATGTTCAGTCACTGTTGCAATTGTCATTACAGAAGTTTTACGGTCGTCACCATGATTTGACAGACCATTACAATGTTTCTGTTTCACAAATGAGAACAGTTATCTTTGGGTAGATCCAGAGTTTGTTACCGGACTGACTAACACCGACTGTGACAAAACCGGACTTTTCACTGGCAGTATGACGGGTGCATCATGCTTACCCTTCCGGAGCACCTGATGATACCTCAGTTTTTATAGGGGTTCACACTGCTAGTGCTTTAGTTTTGTGAAGTTCTTGTTCTTTTTTGTTTATTTGTTTTGTCTCTGTCGTATTGTCTCAATTCGTGTTGCTGTGAATTGCTGTGATTTTGGATTTACGATTTTAGAATTTCCCCTTTCCTCGTTCTTGCTTCGGTATCCGTTTGCCGATGTATGAGAATATATATCTTTGAGTTGATCCAGAGTTTATTATCTGACTGACAAACACCGATTCCTGCAAATATATTACGTCTTTTCTTCTCATTTTGCTGCTTTCAACTCGAAACGACTGCATTGCTGACACTCGGAAAAGATATCCCGATCGTCAATGGGATTTCACACAAAAACCTATTAATCTGCTAATTTTTATCGTTCTAGTCTGATGTCTATTTCACATAATAGATTTTCTTTCGTATCTCCTTTTCTTTGTTCATAGGATTGGCAATGTAACATTTATCTGAAATATTCTGTAACCTTGGCATATTAGATAACTGTTGACCTGAAATAAAGTATTATGTATGTCATTTTACAGCATTTGAAATATAAAAAATATTTTAAAACAGGACCCGTTTCTTGTCATTGATAACACATTTTTTTAACACAAGTAATACAGAGGTAAAACCCGTATCTTCTTGAATAGGCCAAATGATACTTGTGCACAAAATATGTAAAAAAAAAGAAAATAAATAATAAAATATAAAAAATCATGAAATTATGACAGAGAAATTAAACAGAAATAAGGCTTAGGGGTTAAAAATATGGAAACATTCAAGAGGATAGTGGGTACTGTCTTTCCTATAACAACGAAAGACCAATGCAACGAAATAACGAAAAGGGTGGTGGTAATATATCTTAAGACAAAAAAGGGAATTAAACTGTAAGGTCATGCAGGTTGCTGAAGTAAGCTTACCAAGAAAAGCAAGTAAAAGAGGTCGAAGTGGAGATTTGTAATGAATGCGGAATGAAAATAAAAAAGTCCAAAAGTGACCAAAGGATTATAACATAACAAGAGAGAAAACAGAGAATGTAAAAATGGGGATAATAGGAAAACATCTAAAATTGCTTAAAATTACAATTACATGCCACAATCTGCCAGGAAACTACACAAAAAACACACACAAAAAAATCCCAAATTAGGAGTAAGAACAACAGAAATGAAAAAAACTTTTTTAAAATAACCTTTTTTATTTTGCTTTTTTAATATCAAAAAGGTAGCAGTGGGTTTCTTTAATCTTTTTGTCAGAATATTTGTAGGACTCAAATATATGTCCTGTCGCAACTCTGTGTCCTTTCGCTAATCTGTGTCCAATATTCACGTCACAATACCCAATTTTTCAAAGTATATCCAATGACGTCACCATACGCAAATCTGTGTCCGTTTTGAAAAAACCTCAATTTTATGCCCTCTTTAAGATGTATTCACGATAATATTCTTTTATTTTTATATCATATAGGTTATATCACAAATAGATACTGTTAGATATGTTTTTTTCTACAAGCCTGTTGATGCTGTTAGATATATTTTTGTTTATGCCACTCTTTGAACATGCTATATAATATCCTCTTGAGCCTCGGGCTCTATTATCAGAATGACTCTCATCCTGCACATTCCAAGTAATGCTTGGATGAGAGAACATTCTAATACATATTCGCCCTCGGCAGAGGATATTATATAGCATGTTCAAAGAGTTACATAAACAAAAATATATCTAACAGCATCAACAGGCTTGTAGAAAAAAAACATATCTAACAGCATCAATAGCCTTGTAGAAAAGACTTATTTAAAAAACATCCAAAGTTTATAGAAAAACAACTAAATCCAACAGCACCGAAGGCTTGTTAAAGGTATTCCATGAACTTTCATGTTTACTTAATCTATGATCATCATTCTAATGTCTCATTTCAGCTTTACTCTACTCTAAAATATCAATTTGATATCAGTTTTGATTATTTAATTCATATGCAGTTCTATGTCTCGTATTAATTGTACATGTACTATTATAGACTAAGATTTAAACAAATAATACACAAATTATTTTGAATAAAGACAACTGATTATTTATACCCTGTGTTGTTTCTGTGGTATAATAGACAATGTAATTATGTAACACTTGCTTGAGAAGCAGCAGAAATGAGTTAAAATATCTAGTTATTTCTGATTTGTAAGTCCTGATTGAATCAGAACAATAACAATCTGGTCAAAATACTAATGCCAAAATGGCTATCAGCAGAACCAAAATTAACTGTTTCTGCATTCTGTTGTATTAAAGCAATTATACTTTCTTAAATTTCTCATGCTATTTGAATATTCTTCATGAGTCAACATCTTTCTAAAAATTTTTATGGACTTATTTAAGAATGACATGAAACAAAACATTCCCTTGAATGTTGAAACAGAGACATAAAGATCTTTAAGACATCTCTGTTGAAGCAAAAATAAATATGGATTTACAAAATCAGCAAAATAATAAGGTTGGTAGGGTGGTCTGCAAAAATTCAAACCCTGGAAGTTATAGTGCCAAACAACTTCAGTATAATTGCACTGTGTATGTATATTGTGATTACAACATGACATGAATAGGTGAATTATCCATGTGTGTATATACACAATTCCTTCTAAATATCAATAATAAATTCTCAGCCATGAATTAACTGAAGTCATTCAGGGAAAACAAAGTTTTATAATAGTAACAATGAAGGGATATGGAGTAAATGCAAATGAGACAAAGTCTCTACAAATACATGGTAAAAAAACCGCTTTTGTTGTTCTTCATCTTTAAGTATGAATAGAATGTGGGTGCTTATTTCGTACAAGTTTACAAAATGCAAATAGTTGTGTTTCACATTAAAGGCACAAAACCAGTGCTCGAATATTGTTAAATTTTGTCGGTCTTCCACAAGGACAAAATGAAAAAAGTAAATGGGTTAACATTTTTATGATTGACATTTCACCACTATAAAGGTGAACCTGAATTAATAAATAATTAGATCTACAGTTGAAGACGTATAAAGAGCAGATCTTGTGCTATGTAACTAGTTAAATTACTAGTAAATGTTGAAATTGGTGGAATCCAGTTTGGATAGGCCAAAAAATAGGGCACTATTAATACTTCTAACTACACATTGTCATACAGAAAATGATACTTTTCTAATCAAGATAAAAGGTAAAAACAATACACAATTCAGCATCTGAGACTATACAGCATGATAAATAGTATCAGAATAAAACCATAATAATCTCTATCATAAGGCTTCTAATTTGGTATATGTATTAAGTCAGTACACTGTGTTACGAATACCATAATGCTGACAAGTCTATGAGTTAATCTCTTGAACTTTCATCTTAATATATATATATATATATATATATATATATATAGATAGATAGATAGATAAAATTAATCAATTGCTTAAATCAGATCTGATTGCTGGAGATATTTATCAGATATATTACTGGTAACATTAAATGTCAAGCATCTGCTGCTATGTAAGTGTCTCCTGGAATATGTTCAGCAAATTTGAATTTGTAGGTATGATTCAAGGTACATGGCCTTTGAAACATGAGCTTTTAGTACTTATCATTTTTTAGTATAATTGGAATCTTTGAGAGACATTGTAACTCTATCTATCTGTACACAAAGTTTTTCTAAAGCAATTAATATGAAATTGATTCTTTCAACTTCTATTTGAAAACACTCAGACACAACACTATGTGTAATAAAATGCAATAAAAACTTATATTGTATGTGGATTCGTCTTCAGTCTAATGACTGTCATGTGTTCATCCATAAACTCCAAACAAATTAATGTGAGTCTCAATGCAAAACTATGGTTGCCTCATAGGCCTTATAATTGCAAGACAAAGAAAACATAGATCATTCATTCTCAGATGGTATAATATCTTTCTAAACCTTGAGCAATGCAGAACTACAGGTACCGTATCAGTCTTATCAATTGTGCATTGCAATTTTTCTTTTCCCTTTTTATTTAGGAACAGAGATGATATGATCTCAAGTATTATTAGTATCTCTTTTGCAGAAGGTAGTGTCATTCATAAGAACAAAAGACACAGTTTACTCCATTTTATTTTCACCTATGGTTTTTTACATATTTATGACATAAAAACCAATTTTATTAAAATCATTAGCCACACGGATTTCTAATTTGTACATTTTTAACAATTGAGATATTTCCACTATTCATATATAGGCATGAATTTATTTCAATATAAGATGCACTCAGTGAAAAATTCTTGATGTTGAAACAGTAAAGATATACTCTTTAAAAAAGAAAAAAACTTGCTTAGAGATATGGATGGAAAGATAGCTTTCAATCCTTTCATGTCAATGCATCTATAGAAAATCTCAGTTTTTCTGTATTAAAATCAAAACTCTCTTGCTAAAAAAGCTTGTATTGTATAAATTCATTTATCTTTCTTAAAGTCCACCAAATTGTCATATAAGGCTGTTCTTTTCAGCTCTATCTGTTGTAGTTGTATCCATAAAGAAGGGACTGGAACATTTGTGTCCACTACATTAATACTTTAGATTTGTCTGATGAAACAGCAATGAATATATGAATTCGAAAATTGAACTGGTTGCTTTAATATCCAATTGCATAGATATGAATCACACGTAAAATATTCTTTTCATTTGTAATAAATATTCCAGTAGTATTCTTATTTATTTGAAAATTTTTACTTTCTTACTAAAAGTCATTTTATCTTAGGCGTCTTGGACCCCTTTTACATTTGAAGCAACAAGGTCCTTTGCCCCTTGGGAAGGATGATATATTAACATACTATTGGTCTAATTCAACAGTTGGTCCCTTATATCTTTAAAATCTGATTCAAAGATAATTAATTTTTCTCAATAGTTCTTTAAATTATGAACAATTCTGAGAGCAATCTCTGTGGGGACATCCAGCTTTTTGTGCAACTTATAAAGATTTATACACAGATTTATATCAAATTAGTTTTATTGATAGTCCCAGTTATATACATGGAACATATATTGCAATTTAAATTTTGCCATGTATTGAAAAAACTTTTTCATTGATAGTCTAAGTGGGACAATATGTACCAAATATTTTGATTTAAGAAGATATGAATACTTAAGCTCAGTAGTATGAAATAATTCCTAACATTTCTGGAGTATCTTGTATTATAAAGACAGTTGTAACTGTAATAAGCACTTACTTGAGAATATTTGTCGTTAAACTTTGTTTTGCACTGTTTGTATTGATTACAATCCGCTTTTGGATTATTTGTAAACAAATAAGCATTTGTTTTATGATGAATTATAATAAAAACATATTATATCTGAAGTGAGTTTTCTAGAAATACTTTCGATCAATATTTTGCGCTTTGGAACAAGACAAAACTGAAATCAGAAAATTTCTTAACATACCAAAAACATGCGTTCTGATAAAACAGCATTTACTGTTTTCAACAGGTTCCACTCTGGAGACAGGTTCTCCTCTGTGATTAATCATACAAAGAAAACCATTCATTTCAGCTAAGTAAATCCTCGTATGCTTTATGAAAAAATCTTGTGATTAATGATTTATGATTATATTTTGCTTTAAAGAAAATATTTAAATAATCATAAATTGTAAGAGCATATGATACATGTATATGCATATATATACACATACACAAATGTTGTTTCTTCACAATAAAGCTTAACTTGAATCTCATTGTCTTCTTTCAAACTTTGAACTAAGTCTATTTCATTGTATAGAGAATCTATTACTTACATCATGATTTCTTTTACTTGTAATTTGGGATCTAGTTAGTAGCTAGGCTATGGAATAGCCTAGCTATAAAGATAGTTCTTGGGGGGGGAGTGGGGAGTACGCTTGCGCAGTGAGGAGAACGCATGCACAGAAGACTATTGACCAAAAGAAATTTCAGATTCTCGAAAATCAAAATGGCGTCCAGTTTCGTACTGATAAAACGGGGCGGGGTTTAATTTTTCTGTTTCCTTGTGGAAGTTGAAAAGTATTATAAACATTATAAACATTTACGATAGGTGGTACTGGGAACAGGTTTGTACAGGATGATGGGATTGGTATTGCAATATATCGCTTAGCCAGATTTATAAATATAGATATGATAAATAGATAAATAGAATAAGAACAGTAATGTATAAATTTAAAACCAGAAGTTAATAAATAAAGATGAGGTATTGTGCAGTAATCAATTATATACAAATGCTATAAAAGACTTTTCAGTTGTTTTAAACAAAGCGTGATTGTAGTTTTTGGAGATACTTGGGCAATGGAGAACGAAAGGTGGAAAGAAATAGAATTGCGTTTTTTTGCGGAAGAATAAAGAGCTACCGGTGTTTATTTGTGTGTGCTGTAAAAGGTTCATGTTTCGAAGCCAAGTACAAGAGAAAAAATTTAATGCAAAAGATGAGAGGTTGAAAGAAATGTTAAAAGGAGAGAAGCATATTGTGTGTAAAACGTGTAACTCTTATGTGTGTAAGGAGGCTATAACTCCTCAAGCAATGATAAATAATTAGAAATGGATAAAGCTCCTTTTGAAGTATTAAATACGCTAGAACAACATTTAATTTTTCGAGTTTTACCATTTTACAAAATTGTGATTTTACCTAAGAGTGATCAGCGAGCTGTACATGATCCAGTTGTGTGTGTAGAATCAATCGCAGCAAGTATAGTTTCGAAATAGCAGTTTATTTTAATGAATTTCTAGCAGCATCCTATGTTTAAACCAATTCGGCTGAGACGGCCATCTTGGTTGGCAGATAGGGTCAATGGATACAATTCTAAAATGAATTGAGTTAGTTGCCATTCTATCAAAGTCTGGTTCCAATTGAGTGAATAATTCTAGAAAAAAGTTTCTTTAATGAAATTCTCAGTTGGTGCTATGTTAAACTATAAATTCTGTTGGGGCGGCTATCTTGGTTGGAAGGCTGTGTCATCAAAGTCGGAAAGGGATCTAAATTGAGCAAGCATACAAGACCAAAATTAGACGAGGGTTTCAAAAGAAAAGGTTTTTTTGTAATTGTTATTGGACGGACAGACGACGGAGTATCTGTCATCAACATTATGTGTACTTCTATTGTATTGCCCTCTTGTACACTAAGTGTGCCTGAGGCTTTGATAAACTTGTCTTGTCTTGTCTTGCATATGTAGCTTTGTGTCCTATTAAGCGAAAGTTGTACTAATAAATGATTTATAACTATATGGCTACTATTTATGAAAATTCTAAGTTCAAAGCAAGCAGCAATAGTGATTAAGAAATTAAAAAAATATTGACGCCTTGAAAAAAATTGGGATGGGCGGAGATAAAGAATCAAATATTTGTTTAATATTATAATTATAAAGCAGTTATGACAAACTGTAAATGCGCAAAAAAAATATGATGTGTCCATAAATAGTAATATTTACAAATAGCTATCTATAAATATATATAAGTCATGCATATTTCACAACCACTTTCCCACTTTATAAAAGAAAAAAAACAAAACAAACAAAAAACAAACAAACAAACAAAAAAACAAAAACAAAAACAAAAACAAACAAAAACAAAAAACAAAACAAAACAAAAAAAAACAAACAAACAAACAAAAAAAACAAAACAAAACAAAACAAAAACAAAACAAAACAAAAGCACGAAACTACTTTGAGTTGCTGTTGGCAAAAAATGAGAGGTTTGATCGAATCAGTGACTGTTTTATCACATGTGCAGACCAATAGAAGAAATTACAAAAAAGTACCGAGAAAGGCTTACTTCAAGTGTTGATTTGAGTATACAACTACATCATAAGCCATCACACCCTTGTCATTTAAACACGCAATTTTCTATCCAAGACTATTCCATAGCCTAGCGTATCGTTTTTATTTCATAAAAACCATCATCCGATTTATATCATCCACTTATGTTTATAAAGTCCCCTCGTGTTTTCTACTTATGTATTATTATCTACTTATGTATTTCTACTTATGTATTATTATCACTATTGGCAGGTATTTAGTCATTGGCAGGTCTAGCCACCTCTTATTGTTATTCTTTTCAGGACAGAAATTCTTATTATTATTTCACCAATCGCGTGCCATACATTTTGTATCGGCAATCTTGCAATAATTTTACTTTGCAAGAGTATGTTGTTACTCAAATCAATCTTTCATCACGTAGATAAAATTTTGTTATAAATTTTGTTTGAAAATAATTTACATTTTCATCAAATTCACTACTACACTTGTGGATATTGGCTTACGATCTTTTAAACCGTAAAAGCCCGACTTACACAATATCCCAATCGAATAATTTAGGCATCTCATTTCCAAAAACCTATTTTAAAGTATATGATTGTCTTTAAAAGTACAACCTTATAAGGCAGTGATAACTCGCCACTTTCGTAAGCCATAACGGCTACACAAAAAATACACCTGTAATTACAGGTAAAGTAATCGGACAGCGTTCTATTTAATGACCGCTTTGGGTAAACTGGAACTTCGTTCACACTGATTAATATTTTCCAAAAAATCTTTTTGAATTCTAGACAACGTCTCAGACAAATAAAATTTTCAACCCTGGACAACGTCTCAGGTAAAAGTTTCTCCGAGCTATTACACCTCGCTGCTCGGAAAATAACAATGATGGTTACTGGCTGCGCCGCAGTATATACCACTATTGTGTCACGTGGTGGGGTCAGTTTTTGACCTCTTTCAATTGAGTTTGTTTATCCTCTGCCGAGGGCGAATATGTATTAGAATGACTTCATAGAACATACATGCGAAAAAGCAAACATCTACCACAGGGCCTTGTTACTAATTAGAAAATTTTACTATCCATGCATATACACTAACGTTAGTGTATATGCATGGATAGTAAAATTTTCTAATTAGTAACAAGGCCCTGTGCATCTACGGTGAATTTTCGAGGAAAGATGATCAAAATATCATCATAATTCGATATCGTTTGTTACACGGGAAAATCGAAAAAATAACGCTATCATAAATTTTGGAGACTGATAACTCTAACAAAAACCCGTTTCTTATGAATTTTCTTATCTCACCATGTAGTATATTTCTCAGGCTTTAATTTGATATATAACAGTAAGCATTTTAATTCATTCAGTTGTAGAATGGAAGTTTGGAATAATAAGAATATATATAATTCCAGTGAGGGAGCTATATCCGACGTCACGTCATTATACAGATTAGCTTGGGAAAGAACCGTCACATATTTGTGATGTCTGTAACGTCACTTTTGGACACAGATTTGCTGACGGACACAGATTTGCGACAGGACACAGATTTGAGTCTTACATATTTCAAGCTGAAATTTAGCGATGCAAGAAAGATCCTCTGCAATTATACCTGGTTTCTACCAGTCTTTACACATATTCCGGTATTTTGGTTTCCAAATTTTTTATTTTTATCTACACTGAAGAGACATAAGTTATCGAAATGCGCATATGCAGAATCCAAATGAACAGCAACTTCGGTATTATGTTATTTATGCAGATCCGTCAGCAAATGTGGATGAAACCTCCTAATATAGTTAATCATAGGTTACTTTGTGGAAAAATATTTTCACCGCCATCTCTGAAACTTCAATTAACTGTGTCGAAATATAAAGTAAGGGAGAACCGAATCGTCAGTCAAAAGAACGAACAATCCATGGGCAATGGCAACATCGGAAACACGAGGACAAGTATTTGGAAAAAATCAAAATTCTGAAAACTTAGAATAGGAAAATGTGATTCCAATTTTGGTAAATATCCTGAAAGTCTCAAAGGCCACTTATTTTTTACAATTCTACTTAGCAACCATACTTTTAGCATTTGTTTTAATAATGTCAATCATTTTCGCCAATTCGATTTCAAAAATATTTGATTCCAATTTTCGTAAATTTCCTGATAGTGTCAAAGACCACTTATTTTTGGAATTCTGCCTAGTAACTACACTGTAAGGATTTGTTTTCATTAGAGAGAACATTTTCACCAATTGGATTTTCAAAATGTTTGATTCCAGTTTTGGTAAATTTCCTGAAAGTGTCAAAGACCACTTATTTTTGGAATTCTACATAGCAATCATACAGTTAGGATTTGTTTCAATTAAGGAAATCATTTTCACCAATTGGATTTCCAAATGATTCCAATTTTGGTAAATTTCCTGAAAGTGTCAAAGACCCCCCTCCTCCTTTTTTGAATTCTACCCAGCAACCATACTGTTAGGATTTGTTATTATTAGGGCAATCATTTTCACCAATTGGATTTCAAAAATATTTGATTCCAAGTTTGGTAAAATTCCCGAAAGTCTCAAAGATTACTTTTTTTGGAATTCTGCCTAACAACCATGTATTCATGCATTATTGAATTTCTTTTAGTAAAAATAGTGACTATCAATAATTCAATTTCAAACTGTTAAGAAAAATTATGCCACGGGTCGATAACTGTTTTCTGTGTCAAACAGGGAATTCTGGGATCACTGTTGTTTCCGACAGTATATTAGTAGTAGTAGGAACTGATTTATTTATTGTTATTATTAATTTCGTACATTTTTTTCAGTGCAGCAGTATTATGATTAACGTGCAATATAAGGGAACCTATACTAGTTTTAAAGGGCCTTCTAGAAGGTGATTACATTGAAACAAAGAACATTAATAAGCTGTGATTTTTGCTCCCTTGATGAATCATTTTCAAACTTTCCTCAAATATTTTTGATAAATCATGTATGATAGTGTCTATTTTGTCTCTTGATGTGATATTTATATTTCAGAAGTTAAGATGTGTGTTAACTTTAAGCAGCCAAATATGGCTGTATAGAATTTTATATACATAGAAGCCATTTTACAGTATTTGGAAAATTATTTTTATAAGAAAGATAACCAAAAACCAAAACCATTTTTTCTGCTGAGACCGTATAAAGCTTAGATCTTTTTCAATGGAAGTTTGATTATATGGGTTCTTTGGGTAGCTTGTTTTAAGGTATTAAAACCACCGAAAACTGAAACATAAGTTGTCGAAATGGCATATGCAGAAATTAAATGTAAGTGACTTCGGTATTTTGTTTTTCATATCACAATTGAAGTCATTCAAAATTGTATTCACTAGTAAAAGTATAAAATGCATTTGAATACCTTGTATGATTAAGGTAAGTGAGAACCGAACCGTCAGTCTAAAACGAACAATCCAACAAATGGTAACATTGGAAAAACAAAGACATAACATGAGCCAGCACAGCAAAGAAAAACGAAGACACATATACAAAAATGAACAATACGGATCCAATAAAAACCATAGGCGAGATCAGGTGCACCGGTAGAGTAAGTCTCTCCTGCTTCTTATAAGACATCCGCCAACTCCGGCAGTAAAATAAAATTCGGTATAGGTAAAACGATTAACATTTATCTAACAAATGACCCATCAGTTGAAACAGTTTTTATTGGATTAAATGCGTCCATAAAATTGTTGTATGGAAAGAACACATTTCAGTCAGTTACCTAAACTATTCATTAGATACGGTCGTCAAGTTTGTTACTTATTCCCTATTCGTTATTTACTTATTCCCTATTTGTCATTTACTTATTCCTTATTCCCTATTCGCAATTTACTTATTCACTATTCCCTATTCGTCTTTTACTAATCATCCTTAACTGGGTTACTTGATTGATTGATTGATTTTATTGATTAATTGATTGATTGGTTAGTAAGTTGATTGATTGATTGGTGTTTAACACCAACATTAGCAATACTTCAGAAAGATCAAATAAAACAGTCGTTTAGAATAAAGTAAAGCTATGTATAAATAAAACAAATTTCTGAAAGACCCTCTGCTTAAAAATAGTGCGCTATAGTATACACTGCATTCGTATTACAAAAAAACTGTAGAAGCAGAGTCTGAAACTATGAAATAACTAATATTTCATGTACAATATCGAAATTATTGTATAACTTTTGATAATTTGATCTATAAGCCTACTAAAGATTTCTAAGATGAACATGCGTATATCAAGGAAAAATTTCTTCCAATTGTGATAACATTGGAAGAAAATATCCAAAGAAAAAAGACAACGAAAGGCTATTTCCGTATATATTAAAAAAGAATGATATGAAGATACTTTATTATCTAAAATGATACATTTTTTTCAGTTTAACATACATAACAAAACAGCGCATATCTATATTGGTGACGTCACAGCATTTAAGATTGATAAATATATTAACAAAAACATAGTTTTATCTATTCATTTGTACAGGAGACGTCGCTGCGACAGGGTGTGTGTAAACAAAAGCTTCCTTTTACTGGTATTTTGTCGTCTAAGAAATGAGTTGCTAGATGTAAAATCACTTCATTGGAACCCTGTTACCTATTCGTTGGCTATTCGATTTTTGCATGTTATCTCTATCTCTCTATCTTGTGAGTTGTGTTGTTTTGTGTTATCTATTGTTAGAAGGGAGTAGCAAGATGTGAAATCACTCCATTAGCACACATACAGATGTCTCCATGCTCCGCTGGAACCCTGTTACCTATTCGTTGTCTTTTCGATTTTCGCATGTTATCCCTATTATGAGTTAATGTGTTGTTTTGTGTTATCTATTGCTAGAAATAAGAATCAAGATGTGAAACCACTCCTTAATGCCCTAATGCCTTAGTTCTTAATGTCTTCTTTTTATTTCCGTGCATTGTAGCTGTTTCACGTCCTTGTTTTGTCTTTGTTTTTATTGCCATATCTTTGGACTACGATTTTTGTGGTCTTCGCTTCCCTTGTTCCTTCGGTATTCTACTGCCGTTGTTCCATTAGCACACATGCAAACGTCTCCATGCTCCGCTGGAACCCTGTTACCTATTCGTTACCTGCGGAGCATGGAGACATATGCATCATTTACATGTGTGCTTATCAACTAACTAACCAATCAATCAATTAATCAATAGAATCAATCAATCAAATAACCCAGTGAAGGTTGATAATTAAATAAAGAATAGGGTTTAAGTAAATGGCGAATAGGGAATATGGAATAAGTAACCAACTTGACGACCGTTAATTAGATAACATAATTGTTGATGTTGGTTCTTCTGTGTATTGAGCACCTTGCTTGAAGTGAACGGTTTTCTTTTGCTTTAGTAAATATGTATCTGTTTGTAAGACTATTTTTCGTGATCTCGCTAAGGCACTTGTTTGTGAGACTATTTCTCATGATGTCTACAAGGCAATTGTTTGTGAGAGTTTCTCATGATCTTTACACGGTAACTGTTTGATTTTCAGTATCAAAAGTTGTAGCCTGTTCTATTGGTCGGATCTTTAACTTTGACAAAAAAGACTGTTAAATCAAGGATGTGAAATAATTTAGAAGAAATTCTGTAGCCGATGACTGTTATGGAATCACTATTTCATAAATCATTGTTGATGTTTTGTTAAGGGCTAATAATAATACTATAATAAGGTTTCTGTTAAACACATATAATATTTACCACGTCTATGGAATAAATTGTCTATTTTGATTAAAGTACGGTAATGTTATACACAATTGATGCTTGGATTTTCTTCCGAGGTTGTTGCTTTGGTATTCTTTTGTTAATTTTTTCCTGATTTGAATCATTTTTGTAACAATTAAAGGTCATAACAAAATTACCGACCAGATTTGGCATTGTAAGACGTTATGCAATGTTGCTATAGGCAGCGTTGAAGAAAAACAATAGAAATGTTGTTTCATTGTTTGGCTTTACCATGTATTGGAAGAGACTTTGTCTCGTGTGCATTTACGTCATACCTTTTCCTTGTTTACCTAAGACAAGAGATTATCTCTCCTGTTGTATGGAGTCCGTAAAAAGATTATCTATGCAAGAGAAATGTACGCTCTTCATTTATATTTCAAATAAGGTGCACTTGTTTTTGATTGGTATGAATACGCTATCATACTTTAAGATTTTGGTATTTCATTGTAATATCCCAATGTTATTTAGGCAATCTGTTTATAGTGGCAACATCTGAAGATGTCAAGTTCTCTTGTAATTGACTCGAAATGTGCCCTGTTGTTATTTGTATGTTGTGATAGTCTTTGTTAGTTTGCTTGGCAGCAAATGACAACCATTGTTAGAACGCTCTGCAAATTGATTTTGTGTTTGTTGTCGACATCGCATCGATGGGGTAGGTCGCATTGTATGAATTACGCACGAACCGGAGCTGTAAACCAGCTTGAACTTACAATGATGCACGAGAAAAGCTCGTTGTCGAAGGCCTTGTGTTGACTTAAAGATGATGAACAACAATAAATAACATAATACCGAAGTTACTCTAAATTTATTTTCTGTATACGTCACCCCGACAACCCACGTCTCCTCTGTGCAGATAAAATATAAATAAAAATAAAATATGAAACCCAGAAATAAAAAGATGTTTATACGCTGGTAGAGAGCAAATAATCAAACAGATCCAAATAGAAAGCCAAAATCAGCCAAGGACAGAGCTCTGCATGAGGGAGATACTCCTTACATATGAAGTTGTTAACAAAATAATTTAATTAAGATATTATAAGTTTCCAAATAAAACCGTTTTTGGACTACTATACTGGGTTGTTGAATGCCCCGGTGACTATCAGTCAACTAGCGGGGGAGAGGGGGATAGCATCGACCCACTTGTTCCATTTATTGGCTTTAAGACATATTCTTAAAGACTGTTTACTCCAATTCCTTTCATTGTTTTGTTAAGAGACGAACTCAAAGGATAGTACAAAACCACCGGAAAATTGTAAACCGCGATGCTACAGGCATTTCAAAAGACATGGTGGGTAATACAGACTTTGTGACGCGACAACCCCCCCCCCCCTTCCATTGTGGTACTGTTCGGTCGTAATTCAACGGCAGTTGCTATTGAAAGATCGTTCACAATCAAAAGAATGTTCATCTCAATTCATCCAAGGCTAAGTAAAAGAAGAATCTTGAGTCACAGTTCGGACAAAAACTTTCCCTCAAGGAACATTCATCTATTTTAGTACAGTTCTGATAATGGTACAATACGGTTTTTTTTTCAAATCCTGGTGTATTATACATTCGCAAACGAATACCGAAGCAAGAACATGGAAAGGGGGGATTCTAAAATCATAAGTCCAATATCACGGCAATTCATATCCAACACGAATTGAGACAGTATGACAAAGACAAAACAAATAAACAAAAATTAACAAGAACGCCACATATCTAGCTCTATCATTAAATGAAAAACTGTGATGCCTCTATAAAAAACATATTGCAACATCGCCTATATGAGGATAAGTTAACAAATATTGTCCAACGAATACTGAAGCAACAGAAAGAAATGGAAAAATAAAAAAGGTAAAAATGAATTCACAATTCACTCCTATATCTAGGCATTGGATTTTATTTTTCTAATTTGTTGTTCCCCATACACGACAGGTACATAAATCTACTGACTCTGCTGACCCGAAAGCCGGTTTTATTTGGAAACTGAAAAAGAGGGAGTAAGCTCTGCTTTAGGTGATTTTGGCTTTCCGTTTATATCAAATAAGTAATTTGTCACAGTCTCTATCAATTTTTAAACATCTTTGAGTTTATGGTCTTCCAAATGTTTAAATTTTATCTGTACAGAAGAGACATAAGCGGTCGACGCGGTCGAAAACTCCATACGCAGAAATTAAATTTACAGTTCTAAAAATAAACAGAAACCATAAAATATACAGGCATCACAATTTGTGACATCAAGACAAATATGATACAAAGAAACAGAGCCGAAAAGGAACGCTACAAAAATAAAGCACATTATACGCCTACAAAATCTACTGATTCCATCCGAAAGGTGAAGTATGATCTGCCCCACGCGTGTCATCCGTCATATTGTTGATGAAAAGTATTTTTAAGTTAAAGATGGGGGATTCACACTGCTTGGGCCTTAGTTTTGTGGAGTTCTTGTTCATTTTTGTTTATTTGTTTTGTCTTTGTCATGTTGTCTCAATTTGTGTTAAATATGAATTACCATGGTTATATGAATATAATATTTGAATTAAGAATTTTCAATTTCTCCCTTTTTGCTTCGGAATTCGTCTGCCGATGTAATTGAAACTTATATTAAATATAATATCAAGAATTATTTTTTATGTTTAATGTTTAAATATCAGCATATTTTTAACATTAAAAAATCATATTTTAATATCAAATTTGTTTTTCAATATTAAGAAATCAGTTTGATTTTTTTATATCAAAAAATCAAAATGCGCAACCTATGATTTGTTAAATAAATATTAAAATGGCGTAGGAAAGATTAGTATAAAGATTTAATATTTTGTTTCTGCGGTTGTAATTTGATATTTTCTTTATTTTCTATGAGCGTCTTTGTGTAGATGACAACCTGTAAGTATATGGTATATTCATGGTCCACGAGCGAAGTAAAAATAATATCGGAGACGGAAGACATATTGCCAATACCCGGAGGGTTTTTACCAAATAAGTAGCCAGTACTGCGTTGATTGCCCGAAACCGATTTTATTTGGAAACTTGATGTCTAACAATAAAATAGCTGATTCATAGGGACATTTTGGCGAAGGACATTTTAGCGAAATTGATTTTTATCGTGAAGGACATTTTAGCGAGAGAAATGTGTACATTTTAGCGAATTAAAATTAAGTCACCTGTAAAATATTGATGGACAATCAATTGATTACTCAATCATATAAAAATGTGAACTTTATATTTAAAAAAATGTATCATAATGAGGCTGGAAAGAGTTTTGTACACGATTTAATGCGTGTTTCTCTAAACAGAGCTATTGAAATTGATAACGAGCTTGTTTCAAAAGTACCCTAATGAAGAAAGCGAGGGAACATTTCTAGAGGTCTTGTCTTCAAATACCAGACAAAAAACCGAGTGCTTAACATTTGTTGTGCTGATATTGTGCTTTCGATTTATTGTATTTAAAAAAAAATATTAATCTGTTGAACTAGTGATTCATTTGAAATGGTCACCATTTAAATAAACATATTAAAAATTATCCGGATCAAAATCTTTCTTCCAACTCTCCAGCAGGGAGCAACATGCAAAGCACGGAGAACGGAGAATGGAGGAGGAATATCTGTCGCTAAAATGTCCATCTATTTTTTCCAATTTTGCTAAAATGTCACTTAAAAGTTTCGCTAAAATGTACACATTTTTGTCGCTAAAATGTCCACGTTTTTTCGCTAAAATATCCACCCATTTCGCTAAAATGTCCATCGACGGGACATTTCCTGTATTTCTGGCGGAAATCTAAATTAATCCATCACAAATTTTACAGGTAAAAAGGTACAAATTTTACAGGTGAAAATGTATAAAGTTTATTCCGTCGGAGGACATTTTAGCAAAAAAAGAGGACGTTTTAGCGACAAAAAGTGGACATTTTAGCGAAATATTTAAAGGACGTTTTAGCGAATCTGCAAACCCTAGATGGACATTTTAGCGACAGATATTTTTGTGAAAGCCTCTTTTGTTCAACATGCTTTACCTGTTGCATGATCCATGCTCACAAAAGAAAGGAAGAAGACGGTCTTTAAGCAGGATAATTTTTAATATATATTTATGTTTAAAACGAACTACATTTTAAAACAAAACTCTAATTGAATAGTTCAATATTTTTTTTCAGATAAAGGATATGTGTCTACACAACCCATGTAATTACAGTTATACTTGAAACAAAGAGCCCATACAAAACGTTCATTTGTTTACACTTTCTAAGTTCCAATTGCTCTCGTTCGGTTCTTGGCAAAGGATCATGTTCTAATATATATTGTAATATTTATGTTTTAATTCTGAACATTTTTTCTTTCAACTATAAACATTTCTTGTAAATTGTTTAAGTAATAATTTTTATCATTCTTTTATAGATCTTACTACTGATAATGATTCGTTAAATTGTCCACCATTTTTGTACATGTAATCTAATTTTAATTCGCTAAAATGTCCACAATTATCTCGCAAAAATGTCCACTATAATCAAAATCAGTTTCGCTAAAATGTCCTTCGCCCGTTTATTCAGTGATAAGTGGTCAAGAAGGAGTAGTGGATACCAGGTATTCACCATATGGTATGCATTGCGGTAAAAGAAGTAAAAATGACAAAGTCCAAATATGTCAAAAATCTTCAAAAAAGAATGATTGGACAACGAAATGTGTAATGCAAATCTACAATATGTAATAAAGCTCCTGCATAAGTTTCATGAAATTCCAATCAGAGGTTTAACATGAGTAGTGGATACCATGTGGTTTGAATTGAGCTAAAATGACAAAGTCAAAACTATGTCAAAAATCTGAAAAATAGAATTTTGGAAAACAAAAAGCGTAGTGCACATCTACAATATCTAATAGAGCTCCTGCATAAGTTTCATAAAATTCCAATCAGTGGCTTAAGAGTAGTGGATACTATGTGGTCACCATATGGTTTGCATTGAGCTAAAATGACAAAGTCCAAAACATGTCAAAAATCTGAAAAAGGGAATAATAGGAAAACAAAAAACGTAGTGCACATCTACAATATGTAATTAAGCTCATGCATAAGTTTCATAAAATTCTGATCAGTGGTTTAGGGGAGTAGTGGATACCATATGATCACTATATGGTTTGCATTGAGCTAAAATGACAAAGTCCAAAACATGTCAAAAATCTGGAAAAAAGGGAATTACTGGAAAACAAAAAACATAGTGCACATCTACTATATGTAATTAAGCTCATGCGTAAGTTTCATGAAATTCTGATCAGTAGTTTAGGAGGAGAAGTGGATACCATGTGGTCACTATTTGGTTTGCATTGGGCTAAAATGACGAAGTCCAAAACATGTCAAAAATCTGAAAAAAGGGAATTATTGGAAAACAAAAAGTGTAGTGCATTTTTACCTCAATGCAAACCATATGGTAAATACCTGGTATCCACCATTCCTCCTTGACCACTAAACAGAACTAAATGAAACGTATGCAGGACCTGAATTATATATTATAGATGTACACTTTGTATTTTGTTTTCCAATAATTCTTTTTTTTTTTCCAGATGTAAAAGAAAATGCAGGAAGAGGCGTGGTCGAGGGGTATCTGTGGCCCACTAGACCATAGTAACTCAAGTCTAATATTAAAAATAGGCTGCGATGGTCACGCTTTCGATGTCAATTAAACGCTTAACAATTAGTATCTATTAGTGCTTGATAAAGCGCATGGGTCATGGGATTAAACATTTTACTTTTTCTGCTTTTGAACTGCAAAATCAGTTACACTTCACTTGTCGATTAGAATAAGAACCAGAATTCTACCTGTAAGCAGGCAATGTCCTTATAAATCAACAGGTTTATTACTCAAATTAAACACTTTTCTACAAGAATTTTTTTAATGTATGTCATAAAGAAATTATCAGTGTGCGCAGTTGACGTAATGTATTTTTGGGGGATCTGTCTCTAATAATACAGTTTCACTTTGTTTCAAGGATCGAGAATCTATATACCTATATGTAATTTGTGACACAAGGGTACAAAGCACAGACACTTGTTTCATAAAAAAAATTTCAGTTCCTCCCTCAGAGGGGGGAACTGAAATTTTTTTTATGAAACAAGTGCCTGTGGTACAAAGAGATAATAAAAAAATATACAATTACAACAGAAAAAACTAAATATTTTTTTATCTTGCGATGGTGATAAAAACTAAAATGCGTATTGCGGAAATTCGCCTTTCCAGACGTAAGCCGTTTCCATATTTACTATACATTTCATAGGGGATTATTTTTTTAATATCGAAAATGTAGTGAATTTTAAATATTAAAAATACTTTTTAAGGTTAAGCAATCAATTTTTAATATAAAAATAATCATTTTTTTAATATTGCAAATCCCTACGATTTTGTAATATTAAAAAATGATTTTCTAATATTAAAAAATTATTTGTTAATATTAAAAAATTATTTGTTAATATTAAAAATCATTTTAATATTAAAAAATCAGGAATAAATTCACCAACGGCTTCCCATATATTATTATATAGAGCCTATTTCTAAAACTAAAAAATCACCATATTTTATATTAAAAAAATAATCGTATTATCTACTCTTAAAAAATTATTTTCAATATTAAAAATAGAATTTTTGATATTAGAAAATGATTATTAAATATTAAAAGATCGGTTTTATTTTTAGTATTAAAAAATGAATTTCTAATATCAATAAAATAATTCTTAATCTTAAAAAAAATACAAATCAATTTGTGTATTTTGTAATATTAAAAAATCGATTTTTGATTTCAAAAGTTATTTTTAGTATCAAAAATCGACTTTTTCATGTTAAAAAATTATTTTTAATATAAAAAAAGGGAATAAATTCCCCAACGGCTTGCCATATCTGGGAATCAGTAAATTAAATTTAGAGTGTAAAAAATAATTTCTTCCTAAATGAAGATTGTATTGGAATTCTTCTCTTTCAGATTTTACACATATTTCGGTATATACATTTCCAAATGTTTTAATTTGATCTGCACTGAAGAGACATAAGTTGTCGAAATGTGCATCTGCAGAAACTTAATTAACAGTAGCTTTGGTAGTTTGTTATTATGTATTGACTGAAAAATGTTCATCAATAGAGTTCATTTCTGTTATATCATGATAGAGTATCAAAAATATCAATATTCGCATTAATATCAATTGGCATTACCAAATGAGGGACATAAAAAATTATATTCAATTTAGCGACAGTTTTACATTAGATTCAATAATGCAAAAATTCCTGGATATATGCAAGTAAAGATTTATATTATTTAAAATATAGCCCATGTATCTCTTTACAAGTTCTATATGCCTTTCTGAAGGTTCTTTCAGTTTATTGATGTAAAGGAGGATTGAGAAAAAAAAGTTTGTTTTTTTTTTTTAATTTTGGCTTAATTTTGAATTCTGGACACCTGTTATGTTACTTTTTTCTACTTTTTAAACATACGTCAAGACTCTTTTTCGTATACTAAATGAGATTGGTCTAGACAGATTCAGACATGTCAAAATCATTTCATTATTTAATCGGACTAGTTGAGACAGGTCGCGACTTTTTCAGAACGAGTCGAGACGGGTCTAGACTTTCCTTTCGTTAAGTATTTCCAGTATATGTTCAGACTGGTCAAGATAGCTCGAGACTGACTAGTAGAGACAGGTAAGAATCGTTGAGTAAATTTCAGACTGAATCAGTCAGACAAGTAGAGACTTGTCAAGTACTTTTCAGTACAATAGGGCCCGTTTCAGACTATTATAGTGTCACAATTTATCCCAGGCAATATTTTGAAGTTGTAATTAATGAAACAAGAAGCCTAGAAAAGAAAGGTTTGTTGTGCATTTGGCAAAACAGTACGAAAAAAATATAGGAACATTCAATTGAGTTAAACTAATGTAGTCAGTAAATTGACATGTACTTATTATTCCCGCATTTCGAATGAAAGTTCGGAATATTGTAATAGGCCTCGTCTGTCCGTCTGTCAAGCTTTCTTTCGGCGCAAACAACTTCTAGCGTTTTAATTTTGTTATATTATATATATATTGTGAAATGTTTTCGTACTTTGTTACTGGTTTTGATGCAAACAACGTTGTACAAAAATGTATAGTACAAAAATGTATATTTTTTCACGTTATATACGAATTCCCCCGACATTTAAAGAGAATTAACGCTGTTGTAAAATTGTTTAATCTAGTTTGTAAAGACAATCAATACCCATGTTAAATTTCGTTACTCTGTTCACGCAAATGTGCAATCAGCCTTTGTAATTTTGATTCCTGTACAAAGTTTGGTATTTTTCCATAGAATGTCAGACTGGTTTATTTTTTTTTATTTTAGCATACAATCTTATATATTTGGAAAAAAGTGAATTTCTGAATCTTCATAATACTTTCAAAATTTGATTCAAATTTTGCTTAATTTCCTGAAAGTCTCAAGATATTTTTCCTTTTGAATTGTACCTTGTAACCATGCGTTAAGAATTTGTTTCGATTAGAATATATTTTCACTGTTAGAATCTAAAAAAAAATCAATTAAAGTTAATTTCCTAAAATTTTCAAAATACATTTTCTCGGCATTATCAAATGTCATTTCCTTTTTTTCAGAATTCTACCTAACACCCAACGCATACCCCAAAAATTTCTCGGCTTAATCAGACCAATATCCCTGCTTGGATTTCAAAAATATTCTATTACAATTAAAATTTTTTCTGAAATTAAGAAAGATCACTTGTTTTAATTTTCATTTTATAAATTTATGTATTCATTTATTTTATTTAAACTCTTGAAGACCATTTATTCTGCAATTTTACCAAATCACAATAAATCTTTGAATTTCTCTCAGAAATGATAATAAATAAAAATGACTGGAATGTATTTTCTTTTTATTTAGAAAAATTACACCCAAGGTATATAGCATTGTTGTGTATGTAGGGCATTGGTTTCGTTCCTAGCAGTCATTGTTGTTGTTTTATTAGTATTAAAAAGTTGTTGTAAGTAGAGAAATTGAAAGTTCACAAGTTATACATTTTGAAGTGATTGTTTTAGTTCACAATTCATTTCAAGTCAATTTTCTACCTTTTGACACTCACCACATCTAATTATAAATTAGTTAAATTCTCTCTAAAACTTTTTTCGATACACGGCTGATCTTATACTTGTGTTGAATTGGTAAATTACTGGTCTGTATGTATTCTTGAGATTTGTGGTTGCGTTTTCTTATCAGTGGCTATCATCTTTTTATCTCGTAACCCGTAGGAGTACATCTCCATTTTGAAGTTCTAACATATTCTACAATTTAATGGGAAAACTCATTCTGTTGATTCCAAATTTCATTAAAAAAAATCCTTTGAATATCGGAGATTTTGTTTTGTATACATTCATTTTAGATTTTTTGTAAATGGTATAACTTGTTTTCATTACTATATATTTTATTGCAATTCATAGGCCGCTCTAACTTTTTTTTTTTTTGCGAAATTAAGCCTTTAACTTATTTCTTTGTTAGACTTAAAACTCTTACCTGTATGGTCCTGCGTACTTTTCCATCGATTCTGTGACAAATACATTATTCTTAATGTTTCTATTGTTTCAGCTCTTCTCTTTTTATCACCGTACTTTCAAATAAAAATTTAGGGATGTTATTGTTGGCCTTAACCAACCGTCCAACCGTCATATTTTCTTTCGATGCACAATAAGTTTACGGATTTTTTATATTGGTGCCAACAAAAGACCCAATCAAATGTGGCATGCGACACAAACTCCTATTACATATCTTCTTTCATAATTGATGATGTTGTTATACCAAATCTATTTAGAAGTATTTCAATTGAAATTTCATATGTAAGAAGGCCTGATATCATAGTCAACGGAAATGTGTCCTTAGCTAGCTGTCAGTAACTGCGAGCATTTGTCCGGACAGTAGCTGTGTGTATTGTCTTCATGTTTTATGTACTTCATTGTAAGGGTACTCGTCTTGATAAGTTGGACTTTTTTCTAGTTTGATTTTTACTGTGAGTCTTTTTGTGTATTTATTTTTAGCCATTCACCACACATAGGGGGAGGGTTTAGATCCAAGAAAACGAGTTTAACCCCACCGCAATTTTTGCGCCTGTCCCAAGTCAGGAATATGTTGGTCATTGGCTTGTCCTTGTCTTCTTATAGAATTTTAGTTTCTGGATATTTGGGTTATTGGATGTGGTTTGTTTCCATTGATTTATTCACTTTTTTACTTTTTCGGGGCCATTTAGGGCTTACTAGTGCACACACAACGAAATTTGCCGCAGCTTAAATCGGTGTAGCTATTTTGTTTTAAATAAGACCCTACTGAAACATATATATATCATTTTCTAACTTTTTGCCGCTACTCTTGGTATATTTACCGAAATAATCAAAGTTCAAATAAAAATATTTTCCATAGACCTTAATGTTAATTTCACTCAAATTTTAAAGAATTCGATTTGGGAGTGATTGATGAATGATTTACGCAAACCAACAAACCAATGAAAAGACACCAAATGGATTGTCGATGGCTTACCTATTTGCATATAGGGTGCTTGTTTGTTATTTATTCGGGTGGCCAATGAACAAACAGAATTTTGATCTGTCAGTTACTAATTTACATAAAAATGTTTAGGTAAATCTGAAAATAAAATTTGCAGAACCAATATCCAGTTACTATTAACTTATATTAAAATAAATTTGTTTACAGGTGAAAAGTTTTTGTTGACACTTTATCAAGTAATTACATAATTATTTTTTTGATTCGCAATCGAGATTAACTCCCGACCCACGTGTTTTGGTTAATCGATAGACCCCGGGGCATTATAACAATAAATACATGTGTTTTCGACTCAAATTTTTTGTAAAAATAACACAGAAGGGTAATGGAAAACTTTTTAACCCTTTGTTGTAAAATTATGGTAATGCATCACATGAAGCGGCAAAAAAATAGCTTTCCATTGGTGTATGCCATGTCATCCTTTAACATTTACTTAAAAAGATATTTGGTGAAAAGTCGCGGCAAATTTCGTTGTGGCTACTTTATATGGTGTGAGGTTCCTCACTGTGTTGAAGACCATATGGTGACCCTAGATGTTTTGTTTTGGGTCGTTTTAACCTGGATATGGGATGTTGTCTCCTTGACATTTACCCCATTTCCTTTCTTTTTCATACTTAATTTAGGGATTTCATTTAGTTGTAGAATTGTTGCATAAAGTCTGTCGATGAGCAATAAGTTCTGGTTTACTATTCACCAAATTTTGATAGTGAACATTTGAACGAAAATGCAATGTTAAACTCAACTATTTCCAACAATTTTTTGCCTCTTACCTTTCTTATTCGTTTACAAATCCCTGGATCATTTTCTTCATTGTGATCATATTCAACCGCAAGCATAAACTCACGGAAATGTTACAATAGAAGGCGTTGATTATTTCATCGCATCCTTATCCTTGAAATCCAGGATGTCTGTAGTGTAGGTGACTTAACTCCCACAAGAAGAACCGGTCGTCCACGCACTCCTTGTGAAACAGAGGCATAGACCCCGCAAAAAAAGAACAGCAAAATGTTACCCAGGCCCATACCGTAATAAGACCAGATTCTATTGGTGCAGTCTCCAAATACAAATTAAAGATACTTCTGCATTTTATAAGTACCAAAAAAAAAAGAGTCCTAAATTAAAAAATATATTCACTCATTGTAAACTATACACAAAAATGAATATTTTAATGGTGTATAATTATATGTTTGCATTCTTTAATCATTTAATAGATACTGAGAACAAACATAACATACTAAAATTAAAGAGTGTCGTATAACCTCAAATTAAAATATATTACTCACACAAAAAGTTCAAAATATTAATGGATACAAATGTACAAAACTACTTATACAATGTGTTTATTTTCATGTCTGAAAATGGTCGTTTAGGCATTTTTTATATCTTCAGTGTGAACGTAAAAAGACCTTTGAATGAACTAATACAAAACAAACCTAAAAATCTCAGGCAGCGGAATACAAACTGGGGACAACTATGCATTAAGGAGATGCCACTTAGTTTTTTTTTTTTTTTTATTTATTTCAAACTTCAGTTTATGTAATTTTTCAAATGATGGGCTTTGGCGCTAGCATTGAAGTACTAGACTCAAAGCAAAGCAGTATTGAATGAAACCTACAAATTGTAAAAAGCATGAAAAATAATGACTTAGGTGGTAATTCAGGCCGTTTCATAATCACAAATTGCACATTTACATTTTTTACCATCAAAAGTTAAATTACCATTTGAATTGATTATAATTTCAATTTTCCTAATATCATCTTGCAGGTGATTCTATAAAACAGTTGAAGCATATTTAAAAGAATTCATATGTTCTTGCCTTTTGTATATTTACCATCTTTAAACACCACCGTCATGTAAACAAGGTGGTGACATTATTTAGACTCCAAATTTAGCTGCAATATTGTCATAGTAATTCAATTTTAGGAATCATAAGAGTTCATCATTGTAGTGCTCAAGTTGTTCTTTGAGCACATGTGGAGTAAGCGAGTCCAGAATTGTGGAGTCCTTCGGAATAACAATCGATCGAGCCAAATAACTCGAATTTTTTTTTTTTTGTTTTGTTTTTGTTTTTGTTTCAAAGTCTTATTTCTTTCAATATAATGCCAGGCCAGATGACAATAATAACAAATGAATGAGAGATTGGTAACTTGCTTAACAAAATACCGAAGCATACAGACGGTACGTTTTCAGAACATAACGTTGATGTGAGGCTTCACTACAAATACAATTTTTTTTTATACATAATGTATACATAATATTATGTATAAAGGGAGAATTGTAATTGAAAGTGAAAATCACCGTCTTCTGTCACATAAAAAATGACGTTTATGTAGAGATGTCAGCAGTCTCCTCAATTTCCATTTCACTAGGTTAAAAGAGAAACAGTAGCTGAAAAAAACAGAGATCTGTAGTATAAAAGAACGAGATTGGTCTGGATGGGGAAAACCAGCTTTTGAAACAACAAAACCGAAGCAACTGCAATTTACAAGTGATTTTACTTTTAAATGTTTATATTTTATACATTTTAAAATGTAGATATTATGTTAAACGTATAGTTATATCCAAATACGACCAGACAATGCAAAAATGTGTTGGTGTCAGGACCTTTGGTCTAACTCTTTCAATATCTAGTCTATTCTTTGACTTTTGTTTCCATAAATAACTTTTGATCCGAAGTCTAAAGGAATGGCTGTCGGAATCAAATCAGTTAGGTAGGCGTTCATTCAGCAATATTCTGACCTTTCCTGGTCTTTTTATCTTATCAGAGTTATATATATGGTACATTGAGAACTGTCCTATCAGAAGACTTGAAACGTCAGCCTTTGTATAAAAGCTTGGATACATTCTACAGTCTTTATTTCGTTTTCGTAAAGCAAAGGATGTACAGCGCAACAGCGCTCATTCTTTGGACCGTCGCCGTCTATCAGACGGTGACACTTTCGAATGCAGCAGGTTAGTCGTACTAATATTTTGTAATAAGGGAAGTTGAAATATTATATGCGCTTTTTTGTTGTTCAGCTTCTTTTCTTTCTTTTTTTTTTCTTTTTGCTTGGTTTACTTGTTTTATTTATATATATAAACATCTATAAACAAAGCAACAACACCAAATCCGACAGGATACACACTTTGTGAGAAGAATATAATCAAACAATAGACAAAAGTGAACAGTACACAAATAATACAGTTAATATTTCAGCCCCTATCCGGGCCTTTTTCAAAACACAATAAAAATAAAAAATAAAATCAAACAAAAACTATGTACAATAAAGTCTAACCAAAACAACAACAGCTACATTGTAGACGCTGGTTATGTATAAAACAAAAGCTTTGGCCTCAGATAATAGCCTTTTTCAATAACATGCAAGATATTTCTTTCAAATTTTACGTGTGATAATGGGATTTTTATGATTTTGTATAAATAATGAATTGATGCCAATGCCCTTTTCACCATGCATTGGGGAACTTGCATTAGTGTTTGATAATGCCAAATATTGATAACTTTGTGTAGCGTAACAGCTCCGTTCAAAATAAAGGAATTTGCGTATTTCTATATTACCAGGCATGTCTGTTTTCAGGACTGTCCTGATATCTTTGATGACGTAAGCAATATTCAAGAGTTGTCATAATTCAAATAAAAGAAAGGAATGGCTTATCTCGACACCTGCTACTATCCCTTACTGATAAAAATTGATATTACACTTGTATGTCCAAAATAGAATACAAATCACTGATTCATATTCACAACGAATTCGAGTTATTATTTTTTTTACAATAAAACATATCAACTTGACAATTGGAGGTGAATGTCATGTTGTGAAATTAAGAAACATTAAGTTTTCTGTAAGATACCAACTGAATTAATCCAAATATTCAATAACATTGCATAAAATTTTACATTTTATTTCACTTGCCTAAATGTTTGAACACGGAGGCAACTAGTTATTTCCAAACCAAATAGTCGTGCTGAAATTGTATAAGACTGACATTGTTTCGTATTTTGTACCTCCCGGTATTCTGTGTTCGTCTTTTGTATTCTCAGCCCTTACTTAATCTATTCAGTTTACTTGAATACAATGACAAAATTCATCCGGAGATTACTGTTCAGCAATAACTGTCATCTATGCTTTATGAAAGGCATCTGGTTCAGGACAACAAAAATATATTTCTATGGTTTCAGTATTTTATTTCCTCCAATATCCTGGAAATGCGCATATGCAGAATTTAAATTCACAGTAACTTCGGTATTTAGTTATACAAATATACATTGCGTCAAACTCGACTAGTACTGTCACATTTGTTTTCAACCCGTATCTGGAATCTTCGATAGAGTAGGATTACAATAAGAATTGACAGGAACACAGATGCTCTTTCTAGAAGCACCAAATTATACGTTTATCTTATACATACAAAAATAGAAAAAAAGCTTTCAAGATTTTCATCTTTTGTTAACATTCGGTTGTAGAAGATGGATATTAGTATGTTCATAAAAACTGCTATATAAATAACTAACCTTGATCTCTGAATTCTGTTTTTCAGGGTGTTCAACAAAGGCTGATGTAACTTTCGTACTTGATTCCTCAGATACTGTCGGACAAACAAATTTTGCAAAACAATTAAACTTTGTAAAAAACACAGTGAACAATTTAAATGTAGGTGGTGACAATGTTAGAGTCAGTACAGTGACGTTTAGTTCTGGTGTACATAATCAGTTTTTCTTAAACAATTATAGCACCAAGCAGGGCGTCATGAATGCAATATCAGGCATTAAATATTTGCCTGGTAACACTGACACTGCAGATGCTCTGAAGTATGTAACACAAACAACATTCACACCAAACCACGGATCTAGAGGAAGTGTTCCTCACATTGTGGTATTGGTAACGGATGGTCCATCAATGACAACAGATATTACAAAGCTTCGAGCACAAACAGCAAAAGACAATAACATTGCTATATATACTGTTGGTGTCGGTGGTGGAATCGATGTGGACGAGTTGAAATCCGTTTCAAGCAACCCAGACTCCAGATATTTCCTAACAGCAGACAATTATGACTCCGTGAATAGCTTGTCTGAGCTTTTAGCTACAAAAATCTGCAATGGTGAGTTTTAGGATCGGATTTAGATGACTTTGTTGTAAACTTATTTTATTAATGAGACATACTGATAAATAACTAATTCAATATCATATTTACCAAATTAATTTTAGCGTTCGGAAACAAGTCTTAAAGTTTTTTTTATCAACCCGTCTCCCAGATACTAGTAGTTAGGAATTAAATCAGTATCCATATTAAACATGCTTCAAATATATTAATAAAAAACTTCAACAATTGCTCATTTACAGCACCTAAACATTGCAAGTCTGATAATATCGACCACAATGGATATACTGACGGATCCAGCACTTTGAAAACGATTGTTTAATGCTATATTTCAACGGAAATTCTACGTGAAATTAATAGAGATAAAAAGAGGGATTCCAATCATTGTAACTTTCAATGAATCTGCCAATTCGACATTTAAAAAGAGAATAATCACCTTCGCTTACAATACACTTTCCATTATTCTTAGATTATATTGAATTTCTGTCATTTTATCAATGAATTTTTCTATTCATCGGATTTTTTTACTTTTCAGAAGTACCAAACAGTCCTTCAGTTCTTCCTCAACCAACAGGTAAGTATACTCATTACAAGGGACGTCACTGTCATCCTTGTCTAGAGTAGTGAGAATGTCTTCACTTTATTTGAATCTAGTTGAAATGTATACATTGTGCTAAATCCATGATCAGAAGAAACCAGAGACGTTTTATTCTGGAAAATGAAGTTATTTACGAGCTCAATAAGTTTTCCTATATTTGAAATATCGTAATTTAAAGATAATTTGTATAGAATTAATGTGTTACCTATTAAGCTGTATACTCTCGCAAAGTACTATATACAGAATATGCACACCATAGAACTGTATTTTTCTCCTGTGTACAGGTTGTCTTCAGAAAGCTGATCTTGTATTTATGGTGGATTCCTCCAGTACTGTTGGGTCTTTGAACTTGGAGAAGACAGAAAACTTCATCAAAAACGTCGTTAATAAACTAAATGTTGGAAAAGATGGCGTACATGTCGCAATTGAACAGTACGGAAGTCATCCTTCAGCAGAATTTCCCCTCAATATGTATACAAGCAGATATGATATCCTAAAAGCCATCCATGGAATGCAGTTGATTGGTGGTGGAACAAACACAGGAGACGCCTTAGAATTTGCTAAAACTACGATGTTTTCACCTGCATCGGGTGCTAGATCTAATGTTCCTAGAATAGCTGTTATGATAACTGACGGTGGTACTTCCGAGGTAAATGCTGCTATAACACAAGCTAATGAAGCAAGGGCTTCAAACATAGGAATAATCGGAGTTGGTGTTGGTGGTGGTGTCAATATGCAAGAACTCAACAGTATTGCTGATAAACCATCTGGAAACCATGTGATCACCGTCAACAGCTACAGCCAATTGGAATCAGTTTCCGATCAGTTGTTGAACATGGCATGTGGAGGTATGCATATATAAACCAATTACGAAAATTACAGTTAATTTATTCAATATGACCAGTCAACGCTTTATGTTTGATAAGTGTAGTCAAAAACTTGTACAAATCATAAAGACGTTAGACAGAATTAAATATGCGTCTATAGGTTTTCGTTGCTCAATACTTCTTTTCCCATCATAACGTTATCCAGTTTATTTCAATCTGAATCAATATGACATCTTCTAGATCTTTGTATACAAGTCCTTGTTAAAATGATTTTTTTAGGAAATTGAAATATGCAGAAAGTTGATATATTTAAAAGATCATAATATGTAATATATCCCAGAGACATATAAAGATGCTGTCTATATCTAGAAATAAATATTTCTTCGCAAATCAAGTTTCTCAAAGGATTTATTTAATTATAATCATCACAAATTTTAATGATCTTCTAAAAATACAAATTACAAGCAAACGTGATGATCAAATCAAGGACGTATATAGGAAACTCGTACACAATCCATGTTGCAATTTAAAATTTATAGCAAGGCATTTGATATGCATTCACTTTTGAGTTATCTACTTCAAAAGTTGGTTATGGATTTTAATAAAATTTTACTTTCCAGAAAACTGAATGATTTTTACATCTGTAGAGTAAATTTCGTTACACAACAGCAAGTAGTTTCTTCAATACGCATGATTGCAATTTGTAATCAAAACATTTTTTCGTTGATTTTTTTTTTCCACTTCCGGTTTTCATCGGTAAAAATGTACCACGATTTTGAACTAAAGGCTTAAAAAGTAATGCACAGAATTTCACCACTTTAATATCTTCCTGAAGTTTAACATCACATCTACTGTACTCGCAGAACAATTTTTGTGGCCATCATTATTATATTTCCATTGTTTTGAGGCTGCAAAGAGGGGGTCCCAAAGTGACAAAATCTAACACCTCGCGATATATGTCCAGGTTATCACGAGTTGCTTATCCTTCTAAATATACGTCCTTGATCAAATACAGATATTGAGAGTATTAAAAAAAAATAGAAAATTACTCAAGCAATAAATTTAATGTACTTTGATATAAATCACTTAAAGGTTTGCTTAATGGTGTAATTATGCACTTACTTGAACAAAGCAAATAATATCATTAACAAAATATTGAAATAGAATCGGAGTTCGTATTGAACCTTGTGTGTGCCTTGTGTTACACTGATTATTAAAATATTGTACGCACCGTAGATACTCCTTATTCTTTATTTCTCTTTTCTTGAATACAAATCTTAATTTTTCTTACAGGCCATGTTCATCTAGTCATAGCTTTTATAAATTGTGTGGTAAATAGTCGGACGGTTATGATAGACGGTCTACTTAACTATACTATGTAGTTGGTTTAAAAATAAATTGATCAGTCATGTTTGTTGAAATTGCCATATGCATGTATCCAGTGGTAATGGAAAATAATCTTTGTTTAAATTCTAGATTGATAATATGTGATCATGTTTTCTATTAAGATGTCTATTAAGGTAAGAACGGGAAATTTTTCAATTTATGATTCAGAAACTTTAAAGTATTAAATTTCTTTTTTCAGTGAAAACTTCAATCAATTTCGCTCAACGTAAGTACATTTGTATATAGTAATTTGTATGTAGTAATTTACAAAACCCGATCTATACTTTACATGTATTTTGTTTTACCTACGTTGTCTCAGCCATATAGATGTATGCAATGGGTTAATTCCAAAATAATATCAAATTCCCATTTGGCATTTACTTTGCAAAAGAAGCCGCCAACCGAGTACCGTTTCAACTAGTAAACTATCTTAGCGATTTCTCAAAAAAGTACCAGCAGTTGGTTAAAACAAATGGAAATTCATGAGGTCTAATCATGAAGCAAACTTTCCCAAGTATTAATTGGTTATTGCCATGGAAACCTGTTAAAAGTGGACACAACGTAAAGTTTCTGTATCCAGTAAACATTAGTACCACCAGGGACTCATCCCTTGTGCCTGTAACTAAGATTACGGGTATATGATTTACACTAGCAGTAGGAAGCATATGGAAATTTGTAATGCTTTAAAGTTTTCGAGAAAATATGTTTCCAGGCATATAAGGGTCTTATCATTTATTACTGGCGGGGGGGGGGGGGGCTCCTCATCTCTGATCCATGGCCATTCAAAAAAAATTGTATCTTTTTTACATTGATAAAATATTTATTTTCTTTGCATAATACTTTATTTTATTCATATTCATATCTATAGTCTTTTCCATGTCCCTGCACTCCTCCCTGATCTAGTTGTATGTTTACAACAAATTACACCGTACAGATAGAAGACATCCAAGCAGGAGGGGCTTTACAGTTTCAGACCATTACAGGACATAAAGTATTTAAAGGAACTGTGTAAAGTTGGTGTCTTCAAGGATGGAGTTAAAGAAATGTTAATTAAAAACCAAATAAAAGATACAGACAAGTTTACAAAGTAGAGGAGTGTGGGCAATTCTATCAGTTTCTAAATGATTTGATTACAATTGTTTTAAGCTGTTCAACAAATAAAGATATTTTAAAATTATCAGAATGTATTGATAGAAAAAATATATGATTGCTATCAACAGTTTTGTGTCTTGAGGAAACATGTATCGATGAGTCAGGTGAGATGAAGTACCTGGCAAAACAGGGTTCTAGTATCAATCAACCAAAAGGAGCGAGAAAATATTTTCTGCCTTTGTTTTTCTTAATCTAAAAATTTTGAAACATTATTACATCTATACAAAATGGCCCTTTTCATCTACTACTCGCAAAAAAATATGATCCCCTCTTCAGCTCATACCCATAAAAAATGACCCCCCC